>JAULAV010007420.1:0-86569 GCA_030789695.1 Scilla litardierei | reverse complement strand
CCAAACGTCTGGTCAGTAGAGCAAAAATTTCAGTGCTATCCATTTTCAGAAAACGGTCTTTCTACAGTCATTTTGTATTCATACTGCTGTCAGTTTTTTGTGGAATTTCTTTTCCATTCCAAGCCCATTAGTTAGAAAATCTTGTTAGCTTTCCAACGCAACTTGAATCACCCCCAATCGGAGTCAAATTGAGGGAGTTATGACTGTTTTAGTGATCAAGTAGTGTTTTGGGCAGATTCTGGTAGACGCTAAATAACGTCAGGCTAGTCCTCTGAATAGTGCACCATGCACCTGGACCATGAATTCTAGATGTCTGGTCGACCTCCAAAATCTATCTGCTTGGTTTTTGGACTAGCCGTTTATAGCCGTTATTTTTGTCCATTTGTGGGCTGATTTGTGAGCTTATTTAAGCTAGTTTGAGGGGCTGTTTTTGGTATCTCTCCACACTTATAGGAATCATTTGAGAGAGCCAAATTTGAGAGTTCTTCATTGAAGATAATAATTTTCCCTCTTTCTTCTCCTTCCTCCAATACATGATCTAGTTGTGGTTTAACCCTAGCATTAAGGAGAAGTTTCCAAGTGCATTCAATATCATCATCATCAAGCACTTGGTGTTGTCAATCTTCCATGCCTTCATCTTCACAATAGGTAAAATATATTCAAGGCATATGCAAGATTGTATTTTCGTTTCTTTTATTACGAAACATATCTCTCGGGTTGTGAGAGCAATTTGGTGGGTTGCACCATTTGGAGGGATACTCCAACTTAGGAGGGTTACTCCTTTGCATCCTTGGAGGGTTACTCCGTGGAGTATGCCCTGGTTAGGGAGCATTGTACTCATTTAGAGTGTGCCTAAGAGGGTTAATCATTTTTGGCATTTGTACTTTTGTAGTGGGAGAGCGCAACCAAGCACCGAGTTGTGGTGTTGGTTGTTTTGACCCGGGAAGGGTTAGTGGAATCCATGGAGTGCAACGTGGGACTGGAGTAGGATCACTGGGTAGGGCTTTGAACCAGGGTATGCCCCCTTGTGTTTGCGTTTGCATTGGTGTATCTCTCTTTGTGGTTGTTGTTGTTAAGAACGTTCTTTTTATTTCCGCTACGTATTGTGAGTTGAATTATTAGTAACTTTTTAATTATGCATATTGCTTGCCATTACACTATTTACGCTTGGTATAGTGTATGTTGTGTAGCTACATGTCCCTATACAGATAACATCAACCAATATAAAGACAAGACAAACAGTTTCTAAAACCGGAGCAAGCAAGAGTTGTGGAATTAAAGAGGCCATGAATGAAACTAACAACCGAGGAAGCAAACATTGCAATAACATAGATAGCTCGGTTTACACAATTTATCTTCACCATCAATCGATCTTGTTATACATCAACAATAACATAAAAATATAAGTCATATGAGTGAGAACAATCCCAACTTAATGGATTTGTAATCAGTTAGGATGCTCTCGATTTTTCACAGTGTTCCTCTCAAATAGCCCTACAGTCTTATCCATACGACACACACTCTCTAACATCCTCCAATCAAATAATGATGGGGCAGAACAATCAATCTTGCACAGTATTTCATTCTAATCTATTAAATGCAATATCACCTATCTTGACCACTCAGCATGAGCGCGATCCTTCCATAGGAAGAATGTGCATCTAGTATCTCGAGAAGTATAACTCCAAAGTCTCCTGCCTGGGTTTGCTCGGGTCCATGAAGTCCTCCTCAGCGACCACAAACCAAAATTGCATATCTTGAAGTCCTCTCCATCGGATTCCAAATCACCACTGCTCTCATCTCTAGGTTAAGATCTACTAGAAGAGCTCGAACAGAAACTCATTTGTACCTTGCAATGCTAACAAAACATAAAACTAAAATAAATTAAATTAACTAGAAAGAGACTGATATGGGGAAAATCTGAGGAAAAAGCTTACCTGCGAAAAAGTATAGATCAAAGCACTTTCAAGTTGTCGTCATCTTTCAGACCTCAGCCCAGTCACAAAAAAAGATCAAGCAACAAAAAAGAATATGACCAATTAAAAGGAACGGCAGCCATTAAAAAAGTAAGAAAATATCGTCATCCAATAAACAGAAGCATAATAACATCAACAACAAGAAAGTCAAGAAAAGACCAAAAAATCATGACAAAAACATTGACATGAAGTAAGTAATGAACGAAATAAAGTAATTGCCAGCCAAGAAAGAGGCAGTGAATGGAAACCTAACCAAGAGCCCCTCAAAATTATACTGATCAGTTTCCCTGTTGGTTTCTTGTCATCAGATATGTGAAACTCTGTCCCATCTTCCCAGTCACAAACAATATGCAAAGCAACAAAAAATTAACATTGCCAATAAAGGATCCAATCTGGAAGAACAGAACATCGCCACTAAAGAAAACACCAAGCAAGCATTCCATATCAAGGAACCAACAAAAGTTTAGCAATGGCATTTATTTATTAGCATTGTTATGTGTTGGCAATGTTCTGTATTTTGGCTTGCTGTATCATGCTTGGCTTCCATTTCAGCTGTTTGCTGCTACTTTGCTTTGCTGATAATTTGTTGGTTACCCTGCCCTTTTTGGCCATGTTCTGTTTTTGTTGCGTGCTCTATTGTTTGTGAGTGGAAGATGAGATTAACGATAAGCATACCACAGTAAGGAAATATAAATAAGCAATTAAAATTGCACACACAAATTATTCACTTCGAAAGTTTCATCATGGGGCTTTATGCATATGGTGATGTGGAATCCATTAGAGATGATTTCATGATTGGCTTTGCTTGCTTACTCTGCTGGCTTTTGGTTGGTCATGTTCAGTGGCATGATGTTTCATGATTGGCTTGTTGCTTGGCCAGGTTATGTGGATTGGCCATGTTTTGTGGCTTGCTTACTCGGTTGTCGTTACTGTATCATTTATGTGTCCAAATCAAAAATGCTTTCATCATGTGAACCTTCATATTTACTCCATCATAACATGAAAGACATGCATGAACCAGACAAGCCAATTATGAAACAAGCAAGACAAATCCCATAACATGGACAATACATAAAATGGAAGGATCAAGTAAGAGACCGTTCCACAACTTGAAATTAGGCTAGAAAGTGGGGAAAATGGATGGCATGCATGAATCAGCTAAGCCAATATTTAAACAAACAAGCCAAAAACCATAACATGGACACCACATAAAATGGAAGGTAAGGATACTCCAGAAAAGCCAACAGATTAAGCATATCATAGCCAAGCTTGCACCAGCAAGCCAAAAATAATACATCAAGCCAAATTCATAACATGGCCAAAACAAAACAATGTTTAGAAATTGTAACATATACCTTCGGTTAAAATGAAATTGGAATACAAGAATGATACATGAAGCCATAATTCATATCATGGCCATCACATAAAATCCAAGGAAGCTCCAGCAAAGACAACAAATAATGCAATCCAAACCATGCATGAAACATCAAGCCAAAACAACTAGGAATTGCTCCAAATATATGTTTTTCATTCCAAACATAAAAATACCACGTTTCACAGAACCCACTATTGAGCAAGGAAGCCAAGCATTATGCAGTAAAAATGGAGAGCAAGTAAGACATGCAGTAAACAGCCAAGCCAAGCATGAAACAACAATCCAAAATCCATAACAAGTCACACATAAAATAAAATACAAAGATGTACCAGCAAAGCCACCAGAGTAAGCAAGCCAAACCATGCATAAAACATCAAGCCAAAACAACTAGGAATGGACCCTAATTTTTTTAGAATTGCATATTAAAAAAATACCAATGAGCACCCAACAGAGAGTTGGGAAGCCAAGCATGATGCAACAAAAATGGAGGGCATGGAAGACATGTGGTAAACAGCCAAGCCAAGCATGAAACCGCAATCCAAAATCCATAACGAGGTCCACACATAAAATAAAATACAAAGATGCACCAGCAATGCCACCAGAGTAAGAAGCTAAACCATGCATGAAACATCAAGCCAAAACAATTAGGAATGGCCCCTAATTTTTTGTTGCATTCCATACTTAAAAATATCAATGAGTTCCTACCCCACCCGAGAGTTGGGAAGCCACACATGATGTAGAAAAAATGCAGGGCATGGAAGACATGTAGGAAACAGCCTAGCCAAGCATGAAACAGCAATCCAAATCCTAGCAATTCCCACACATAAAATAAAACACAAAGATGCATCAGCAAATCCACCAAAGTAAGAAAGCCAAACCATGGATAAAACATCAGCCAAAAAAAACTAGGAATTGCCCCAAATTTTTTGTTTCATTCTAAACGTAAAAACACCAATGAGTTCATACCCCCACAGAGAGCTGGGAAGCCAAGTATGATGCAGCAAAAAGCCAGGGCATGGAAGACATGCATGAAACAGCCAAGCCAAGTATGAAACAATAAGCCAAAATGCATAACCTTGCGAACACATAAAATAAAATTCAAGGAAACTCCAGCAAAGACAACAAATAATGCAAGCCAAACCGTGCATGAAACATCAAGCCAAAACTACTTATCAGTTTCCAACCTTGAGCCCTTAGAAATTTCATTATCATTTTCCCAACTGGTAGCTTGGTAGTGGCTCCTTCATCATCTAGACAAACAGTCAGCTTCGTTAAGTGAAGCAAAAAAAACAATGATGCTCCAGCAAAGCCAACAGAGTAAACAAGCCAATCCATGCATGTAACATCAAGCCAAAACAACTTGTTCTTGTCCCTTTTTTTTGAATTGTATCCTTAAAATACCATTGAGTACATAACCCAACAAAGATCTGGGAAGCCAAGCATGTTGCAGCAAAAAGGCAGGGCATGGAAGACAGGCATGAAACAGCAAAGCCAATCATGAAACAGTAATCCAAAATCCATAACATTGCCAACACAAAATAAAATCCAAGGATGATCCAGCAAATCCACCACTATCACGGCGAATAAAGGAACCAACCAGCCATCTTCATGTAGTAAGGAAATACCACAAAAAAATTTAGCCAAAGGGCACACACTTATTGTTCATTGTTACTGTTTCAGCATTGGGCTCTATGAAAAAAACTTTGATTCACATAACCCCACTGCCAAAAAATAATGGAATCATAGCATGACAAAGCAATCAATAAAACAAAACATAGTCAAATCAAACCAAATTACAGTAGCCAACAAACATTGGAAGCCCTGCATGATACAGCAAGCCACAACACATAAATGGCCAGTTTTAACATAAATAGGCAGCCACGCATGATACAGAAATCCAAAAAATACAATTTGCACAATCATACCATGGAAATTTTTTGTACTAATAAACTAAACAAGGCACCATATATGTAATAAACCTAACAACCAATAAGCATGCAAGTAAACATCATACTTGTCCTCCAATAAGGCTCCCAAAAATTAAGTTGTCCAAATACTCCACCCCAACCCCGATAGATACCTAATGTTAGTGATGAAACCACATATCATTTACCAGTCCCAAGCATCATCATCGTCGTCGCCGTCTCCACCAACAGAATGATTTACCGTCTCCATCGTCGCAATCTTTGTCTAAATGTAACGCTTCCTAGATAACTCTGGCATAGCCAAAAATCTCCTTATGTTAATCTCATTACTACTAAGGTCTAAACAAGGTATCCAACACGTGTTCTGGATACTCTGTGTGCGCATATAAATACTTAGAAAGCACTTCAGTCCAGTGGGAGTGGGAGATCTTAATTGCTTCTGCGACCTCTCCAACTGTTAAAATTTGTTTGTATGGCCCTTAGTGTTTGGTTTCTTTGGTCTTTTCTGCGGACTAGACACAGATACATCATCATCACCACCACGACGACTCGACTTCCTAGACGAGTCACTGCCGATATTTGTTTCCTTGTCGCTTTGGGATGAAGTCATTAAGAAAGCAATTTGTGTTGACGGGCGTCTAAATGGAGGGATGGCCCCACCTTGGACCATATGCATCAACCCCGGACCAGTCGTCATGTGAATGCTATATTGGCCAAATTGTGGAAACGGCATAGTGGGGCCAACGCTAAGCTCTGATTTGGATATTGTAAATCAATCATCCTACGCGGAAGAGGCCACCCCAGCAATGGATCCCTCCGTCGTTCTTGTTCGAACCATTGTGTCTCCAATGAAGTCTCATAAATTGGAGGCATAGGCTCACTCCCTTGCCATGGTTGCGATGATCCTTTCATGCCTACAAAATAAGTAATTTAACTAAATTGAAAGTAAATGCAAGATATTAAGCATAATTGCTTTATGTAGCACAACTGGGGCTAATGACATCAACCAACATATAGTACAGCTAAGAAATATCAAGGGAAAAAGTGCCAACCCCCGAGATCATCAAGCAGCAGAAACGGTCGGCATGTTCAACAAGATGTAAACGGGCAACAAAGTTTGGATTTTACACCTGAGAATGAAAATAAAGAGAATTAGTAAAACCAACACAATAGAATGAAATAAAGAGTACATGCAGTAAAACTATCAACATCACATGCAACAACCAACATAATCATCGTAGAAACCCTAATTTAATACAAAACATTCAAAGTAAAATATACCTGTATAAATCCAAATAAAACGCATCTATCATAGGCCACATTCAATTGTGTTCCTTTGATTCTGTTTATTACAATAGTCCACCCACATTTCCCAAGCTAATTGATCCCTGTGAAGTTTCCATTGATTCCTTTGGTGGGTTTGTTCACGTATGGGCAACTGTTATGAAAGATCTAAAATCGAGTCATTACTCTCATCGATAATATCGCCATCCTCCTCAAACACATCGACATCCTCAGTTAGATGTGGGTCTGGAGGATCTACTATTTGGATATAATTATGAAAAACAGTGCAATCGAGGACGATATCGACCTCACTTTTGAAGGGATAGTGATGCTTTGCCAATAAAATTTTAAACTTTTTCTATAGTATTCCAAAAGTAAACTCGATCTTCATTCTTAAGGATGAATGTCATAGGTTGAAGAGCTCTCTATAATTTCGAGGCACTTGATCAATATGGTCCTTTAGATGGTATCTAATGCCCCAGTATAGAGATATGAACCCTGTCATTGTAGTATGTTGATGGATGTATGCCCTCAGTTCATTTGTATTTGATGGACGTGAATTTTTAATATTAAGGATGTGGGATATTGCATATGATGCAAAAGGTATTTTAATAGGTAGCAAAATGTTTGCGGACTAGAAATTATTACCTGAATGACGGGAACGTCCCGGTCCAAACGCATGTTCAAACGGCATCAAAAATGGACTCAATATGAGCCCAAAACATCAAAAAGGGTTTTTTGATGTATTATAAAGGCCCAAAACAAATTTAAGGGGAACCCTTTGAAGACTCGGCCCTTTGGGCCGGGTCATCTGATCCGCAGGCGCCCCACGTGGGCGCCTGACGTGCTCCACATGCACGTAATTACGCTCCAGCCAAGGGCACGTGCGTGCCCAGCCGGCGGCTGGGCTTGTAAGGACCACAATGTGCCCCACACTGCTAAGGTTCCGTGCCCTATTTTTGGGTGGCTGCAGTTTGCGAAATTGTGTGATTTTTGGCCTACTTTGGAGCCTCGTTTGAGGGGTCAAACGAACTCGGAATGACATGACATTTTTTCCTACACGATCACCGTTCAACCCTCTTCGCAACAATGTGTGACATCGTTCTTGGAGCTCGACGGTGAGGGAAAGAAAATTCGTCAAAATTTCGCCTTCGTGTAAGGCAAACTAATTTGATTTTTCTTCTCCAAAAGGTTTAGTCCCACATCGGTAATTGAGAAAGAGGAGGGGTCAGCCTTCTATATAAATATGGGCCTACTTCCCTCCTTGAAACTCATCACAAACCCCAGATCTGAGTAGCTCTATTAAACGTGAGCAAGCCCGGATCTAAGCTTAAAGAAAATATTCCCTCTTTCTCCCTAAATTCTTCCTTGCTCCTGATCAGGCTCTAACAAAGCTACGAATGAGTTCAGATCGGATCCAAAGTCTTGAAGGAGGATCCACTCAAGGTGAAACTTTCTTCGCGCATGGTTGGCTCGGCGACAAGAGTGTTACTTGCCTCGAGACGCGGTGCAGTTCGAAAAGCGGTTCGGCTAGGGATGAGGTGTGGCTCGAGATGCGGTTCGGCTTGGGAGAAGCGGCACTGGACCAAAGAAATGTTACTAAAAACGATACTTCATACTCTGCGGAAACGAAGTGAAAGGTAGGTAGTTTAAATTAAACATGCATTTATAATTGCAAATAGATTGATAGATCTATCCATAGGGTTTGGTCGGACCCCACCCTGGGATAGTAAAGATTATGGCTAGGGTTGTTTCTTTAGGACTAGATTTAAAATAGTTTATATCTGTTTTTTTGCTGCTTGTTTGATCTCGTCGTCCGTCCGACTTAGGCCGGACGTCGATTTTATGGCCCTTAGGACCCTGAAAACCCTTTATAGTATAGCTTGCATCACATAGGTAATATTTCCCTGCAAACGAAAAAATAAAATCCAGTTTATAATCCCATGACGTTAGACATGCGTATATATAATTTTTAGGAAAAAGTTTGCCTATTGACATCATACACTAGCAGCCCGTATGGGTGGGGTAATGACAATGCATCTTTCAAGACTGTAAAATCATTTGCAAATCCTTCACAACCAGTCATTCTGTAAGTGAATCTTTTATTTGGTGTTACAGCTGTAAGCACATTTTGCATTGCCCTTTACAGCCTCTAAATCGAGGTACGAGTTTGGCTGGTAGCATGTCATCGATATGTGTCCTATCAATGAGACCAATGCAATCTTACATTGTAATCAATAACGCACAATTTGCAAACACCATAAGATCAACTTTCATGACTCGGTTCTTTGACTTGTGCCCTAAGATATGAAGAAACAAAGCCAACTGCTCCTCTATGGACACATGAATAGTGTCTTTGAGAATATCACTTTGTCGCATTAAATTTGAAAGATTAAATAACGCATGTTGGTGCATTCTTAAGTAATGTAAACAACTACTTCATAACTATATAGAATTTGACGCATATGGGCTTTTCTATGAAGATCACGCAACTCTGAGGGCTCTCAAGGTATAGGGGTAGTGTTAATGCCAAATTTGCCGTCAACAGTGATTGGGGTGACATGGACTCCCTTACTGAAGTGGATCCTCGTCAGCAGTAGAAATGGGACCCTCGGTTGGTAGAACCAGGGTCGATGGTGGTTGGGATGCGAAGGTAGTGCTGAAGCTCGAACGATTTTACAGCAGAGTACTACGACCCTTCGACCTTTTAGTAAGGTCAAACCTCGATCAACGGTTTGCATGAGTAGTCGTTCGACCCTACTGTTTAGTCGTACCACAGTCTTCATGCACCACAAAGGAAAGTCAGGAGGGTTGGATCTGGGTTTCGATCCAAATACCCTCTGATGCTTAAGTTAGAATAGAAACTTAATGGAAGGTTTGGGGCTGTCGAGATCGACCCACGGTGGTTCGTCTCGAGTCAATTACCGCAAGCTATTTGGAGGAAGAATTATAAAGTGGAAAGTAGAATATCAGAGTATTTGTTCTTTCGTACCTTGGGAGTCCCCTTATTCTGATCATCTTCAGTGTATTTATAGACCTCGAAGGCTCTTCAATGGCGTTGGGAGGATAATGGTCACCAATTATGGTACGACAATCCTCCCTGCTTAATAGGGGTTACCGTCGTCTACGCTTCTGCTATTTATGAGCTCATTATCAATCACATGTTTGATACGATGGAAGTCCAATGGGAAAATGGCACGTGGGCTTTGACTGGGTCATCTTCAAGCTTCCTTCATGGGCCTTGTGGACTCTGGTGTCATTCGAGTGAAACCCTCGAGTGCTCAAGCTTTCTTCATAGTCTTACGACCGACAACTAAGTTTTCTCCAAGTCCATTTTCATCAAGACAATGTGAATTGAGATGAGACTGGTCCATCTGGGCTTCTCCTGAGGATTAGATCCTAGTGAATAGTACGCTTGTCGAAGATTAACCGAGTAATATATGGAATGATCCCCATAAAATTCATAAATGTCATGGTAAGAAAATGTATTTTGATTGAAAACAGACTTTATTAATTTAGACAGGTTTAACATTCTGATAATGATAAATAGCGTACATGCGTTTTTATTCTGCTCAGAGTCGTTTTCGCCAGGCTTTTATTTGATCCTTGCTCAGAATCTTTTTAATCGACCACCTTGGTGACGGGTGACCCGACCATTAGCCCTTTGCCTTTCTGCTTCGGGGTCCCTTCTTTATTTTGCTGGTCGTCACCTGGCTTCTTTGGATGACCACGTTTAACTAGTGCATCAATCTATTTCTTGAGTGTCCAATAATCATCGGTGGCATGCCTGTGATCATTATGGTACCTGCAGAATTTACGGTCATCCCTTTTTCGTGCATGTTCTTTTTGACAGGCTCATTGATGAGTCCTTCTCGTTAGGCATACACTAGGACTTCCGTCTTAGGAGCATTCGACCTGACATGAGCATCTTTGGCAGGACGCTCCTTGCTCCGAGGGCTCTTATCTCCATGTCGCAGATCTCGAGGTTCTTGTCGGGAGTTCCCACAGGGTCATGCATCTCGCTTTGTTTCCTGTCGATGCTTAGGAGTGTCATTCTTTGCAGTGGGAGTGCTTCCTTCGAGGTCATGAATCGATCAGTCGTACTGAATAACTCTGCGAGATTGCTCGACGGGAATTCATGCAAGGACCTCAGCAAATGCTTATCTCAGACTGCTTGGGTGAGGTCTTCAATGATAGTAACATCCGAAATGTCCTCAACTTATAGTCTTTCTGTATTGAAACACTTAATGAAGTCACGAATTGACTCTCTTTCACCTTGCTTTAAAGTGAAGAGATGATACGACTTTTGCTTCGGGTGTCTCCCTGTAACAAACTACCTACAAAAAAGGTCAGGCAAATCATTAAATGACCCATTACTATCATCGGACAATCTTTTGTACCAGCCATCCATCGCCTTTGTAAGCGTGGTATGGAAGGCTCGACAGAGGTATGGCTCATCGGCCCCGTGAAGCTCCATCACGCTTTGATATCTACGAACGTGCTCCTATGGGTCTCTAGCACCATCATACATCTGCAAGGACGGAATCTTGAATTTGGCGAGTAGTGTGGCAGACTTGATGTTCTCCTTCAGATGAGTCCGCCAGTTGGTAAGAAGAACGAGTGGTGCATGTTCATCCTCCTACCGCTGGTGAGTGGCACTTAAAAAATGGTTATGGCTTGCTTCCCTCTCCTTTCTCTTCATGCCAGCTGCAAGATTTGGTGGATTGCGACCTTGGACGATGTTATCTCTCCCTTGATCTAAGATGCTGCGGGTGGCTCGCCCATTGTTGGAGGGCCCGGGACCTCCATTATGCCCAAAGGTGCGGTGATTATTCCACATCTCTCCGTTCTGTAGAGATGTAGGAGTTGTATTGAGTGACAAGTTCTCTTGTTGCTCGAGTCCTTGCTTTCCAAGCCCCTGGTTTCCTTGAGTAGCTCGCCCTCCTCCTGGTTGTGGGCATTCGATATTCCGTTGAACAGCAGTGGCTAATACTGCCAGACAATTTTTGATCTTCTCAGTGAACTTATTGAATTGTTCCTGAGTCACCAATCGAACATTGGGTGGGTGGCTGGGGCTCTTTTGTATTTAGGATTTGCATTCGGAACACCCTCGTTCAATGTGTCATCAACTAGAGCAAGGAGTGATCCAGTGTAGTTGGGTCCAGTCGACATTGTGCTTTAGTTGCTTCGGGATGTTGACTGGTGGTTTTTCCACAGATGGTGCCAACTGTTAATGCCAAATTTGACGTCAACAATGATTGGGGTGACGTGGACTCCCTTGCTGATGTTGATCCTCGTCAGTGGTAGAAATGGGACCCACTGTGGTAGAACCAATGTCAATGGTGGTTGGGATACGGAGGTAGTGCTAAAGCTCGAACGATCTTAAAGAAGAGTACTACGACCCTTCGACCTTTTAGTAAGGTCGAACCTCGATCAACGGTTCACGGGAGTAGTCGTTCAACGCTCCTGTTAGGTCGTGTCACGATCTTCCTACATCACAAAGGAACGTCGGGTAGGTCGGATCTGGGTTCCGACCCAAATCCCCTCCAATGCTTAAGTTAGAACGGGAACTTAAGGAAAGGCTTGGGGCTGTCGAGATCGACCTATGGAGGTTTGTCTCGAGTCAGTCACCGCAAGCTATTTGGAGGAAGAATTATAAGTGGAAAGTAGAATATCGGAGTATTAGGTCTTTCGTACCTTGGGAGTCCACGTATTCAGATCATCTTCAGTGTATTAATAGACCTCGAAAGTCTCTTCGGTACCGTTGGGAGGATAATGGTCACCAAATATAGTGCCACGATCCTCTCCCCTAATAGGGTAATTGTCGTCCATGCCTCCGCTATTTATGAGCCCATTATCAATCGCGCATTTGATATGACGGAAGTCCAACAGGCAAATGGTATGTGGGCTTTGACTGGGTCAGCTTTAAGCTCCCTTCGTAGGCCTTGAGGGCTCTGGTGTCATTCGAGTGAAACCCTCCAGTGCCGGCCCAAGGGTTTAACAGGTAGCCCTAAGATCTTCTTAAAGTATTAAGTGTATGATGAAAAAAAATGATAGCCGCCACGGCCAAGCTACACGTTGTACAACCCGAATGTTCTCCATGTGGATCCATCTAAACATTATATGCATCAAACATAACTTAAAGCATAAGTTGTTAATGACAGTTGCTATTAACATAAAATAGGGCACGTTTCACAACTTGAAAGTTGGATAGAAAGTGGGGTAAAACACAGTTTCAAAACATGGCTAATACATAATAATGCTAAGAAATTGCAATATAAACCATCAGCATAAAATAATGTTAGAGAAGATGGATACATGAAGACAGAAATCTGAAAATGGTCAATACATAACAATGCTTAGTTCTTACATCATAAACCCTCAGGATAAAAAATGGCAGACACGAATGATAAAGGAAGCCAACAATCAGAACATGGCTAATACATAACAATGCTAATAAATTGCAGCATAAACCATCAGCAAACAAAACTTTGAAGACTTGAATGACACATGAATCCAAATTTCATACCATGGCCAAGCCATAGAACAATGATAATAAATTGAAACATATACCATCATTTAAAAAAATATGGACTACAAGAATGATACATGAAGCCAAAATTCAAAACATGTCCAATACATAACATGGCCAATACATAACAATGCTAAGAAATTGCAACATAAACCATCAGCAAATAATAACTTGAAGACTTGAATGATACAGTGTAATGCCCCGCTCCTCAGGATACCTGGGAAGTACGAATTCGTCCCAGGTATTCCTGAAGAGGCGAGGGTGATGAGAAAAAAAGGAAGAGAGAGTCCCGCTCCTCAGGATACCTGGGAAGTACGAATTCGTCCCAGGTATTCCTGAAGAGGCGAGGGTGATGAGAAAAAAAGGAAGAGAGAGAGATAGAGAGAGAGAGAGAGAGAAGACTTAGATTGTTACAATTTGTATTAAGGCATAGATGTGGGACATTAATGTCATACATAGGAGGAAATGAGATCAGTATGACATGGCTTCATAATTTGTTTATTTCATTTATTCCTTTTCTCATTCACATGGGCTCATGCATCTCCTTGTGCACCCCTCTTTATATCACAACATAACACATGAATCCATGCCATCAATGTCACCATTTCCTAAGTACGCATGGCACTAACATTTTACTCCGTGCTTATATAAATTAAAGGCCAATGTTCACACTTCCTTAACCAAGCCATAATCTCAACAGAACTGTTGATATCACCAAGTTACAGTCGGAATTTGACATAGGTTTCTAATGAAACTTATACATAATTCATATATCTTTCCATTGCAACAAAAATCATAAGTTTTGCATAAATGTGCTATAGAACATAGAGTACAGAATTTGTCCTGAATCAAAAATACCAAGCAGGCAAGATCAATGAATATCAATCATTTACAATCGGGGTCTGATTTAGATCACAACATGAAAGTTGTAGCTTATGTAATTAAGATTTCAGAACATATAAGATTATACAATTTGGATTTCAGCACTGAAAATTATGGTTTATGCTTTATAGTGGTGCAGAATCTGCCAGAAATTGATACTACGACAGAAATCATCAGATTCAGTCTAATTACATGCAGATTCTGAATTGAGACTCTAAATGAAAGTTGTAGATAACTTAACAAGCTTTCCATATGGTCTTAACTCATAATTTTTGGATAACTATGATAAAAGTTATGCTCAATCTAAGACCAACAACAGAACTAAAGTAATGAAAAGACTATATCGTTAACATGTAATGGAGTATGTGAATAATATACCATAAGATAGGTTGGATTCCTACCTCCAAAGCCAACTCCATCTTCTCAAATCCAAGCCATCTTCTTCTCCTTCTCCAACCAAGACTCATTGCATCGTTCTATCAATCACCAATCCAAAGGAGAGAAAAGAGACGGAAAGGAGAAAAGAAGGAAAAAATGAATGAATGAATGAAATCATGTCATATTCTCTCTTTTGTATTTTTCCTTCATTTTCGCAATTCCCTTTTCTCCAAAAAAATCCATGAAAAGCCATGTGTCTCATGCCTCATCTAAGATGAAGCTTGGTGTAATACTAGGTGTCTTCCTTATAAAATTAGGATTTAAGGTAAATAACTAATTATCATGACATATAGGAAAAGACACTAATGCCCCTTACAACCTCAAGAAGCCTAAATGACTATTCTAAACTCACCTCTTCTAGATATTAACAAGAATACCATTCTAAGAAATTACCCCTCAACTTGGGTATATAATTATGTACCATGCCACTATTCATACATGCCACTACACACACATAAATACACACACACATATACATATATACATACATAATCTATGCATAACTACACACTACACACTATACACATCATGACATACATGTCTTTTAAAATATCTCTAGATACATACATGTATCAACCATCTATAGTCACATATATACATATTCACACACATATATATCTTCACACATAGTCACACATACAGCAAGTCACATACAACTATTCATAACTATATAGTCACATAATTATAGTATTTCACCCATAGGGTATTACATACAGGAAGCCAAATTTCAGAACATTGTTGTTACGGCCTTAAGGCCGGCCCAGATAATAAAGGCCCATATATTTGAAGCCCAAACGAACAGCCCTCCGATCACCCTGAATGAGGACAAACCCGAACGGGAAACTCGCCCCTACACCTGGAAGCTCGCCTTCCTAAGTGACAAGCTCGCCGATATGATCAAGAGAGGAGCTCTCCAGTTGATCGCCCGTAGAGCTCGCCAATCTGGCGAGGAAGCAGCTCGCCTACTCTCCGCCTAATGAAGCACGGCCAGAGAGGGACTGGGGACGCCAAGCTCGGATGCCGAGCTTGGCTCGCCCTAAGGGCAACCTACCGTGAAGGGCGACCTACCGTGAACAAATATCTCTGACAGGGTGACGTAGGGCCACCTACGCCCCCATTAATGCCAGAGGTTAAGAGCGAGAACTGATGGTTGCCCATCACGTCTCTCATTAATGCATTAATGTCCCTGACACCCTCTGACATCCATTAATGCATAAATATCTCTGACATTCTTGCCGACCCATCGCGTCTCCACTTGTGCTCTAGCTAAGCAAACTCGACAGGTGATTGGACGGCGAACAACCAACTCTCAACCCTATAAATACTCCCCTCCAGCCACCAAGGAGGGGGTTGGTTAGTTGAAATCATAAACTCATATTCCATACTCAAGGTCGGATATCGTCCATATATATGCCTTCCTCATAAGCTCGCCATGCAAAGTCGATCTACCTTAAGATCGTCAAGCGTGTCTGACATACTCTTTTAAAGTCACCCACTGACTTAATCATCGGAGGGGCTACGGGTTGATAGCCAACACAGCCTTTCCTCGCAGGAAGCTCGCCTCACCTACCAGCAGTCAGCGACCTTCGGAGACCAGTATGCGACCTTGGATTCTCTGCCTACGAAACGTGCTCCAGTCGTGCCAGCCTCATCATCAACCCCACACTTGTAATCATTGTACCCGTTATTCCTATTAAATACAAATTCTATTGTTGGGCAGACTTGACCCGCAACAATTGTCATGCCACAAAACAATGATAATAAATTGAAACATATACAATCAGAAAACAAATGTAATACATGATTGATACAGGCAGTCAAAATTCAGAACATTGCCAAAACATAACATTGCCAATACATAACAATGCATACAAAGTGAAACATATACCAACAGGGGGAAAACCTGGAATATAATAATGATACATCAAGCCACAATTTAGAACATGGCTAAAACAAAACAATTATCAGAAATTGAAACATAAACCATCAGGTAAAAAATAATGGTATACAAGAATGATACATGAAGCTAAACTTCAGAACGAGGCCAAAACATAACATTACCAATACATAACAATGCATACAAAGTGAAACATATACCATGCGTAAAGAAAACCTGGAATAAAAGAATGATACATCAAACCAAAATTCAAAACATGGCCAAAACAAAACAATTATATGAAATTGAAACATATACCATCATTTTCGAAAAATAGAATACAAGAATGATACAGAAAGCCAAAATTCAGAACATGGCCAAAACATAACATGGCTAATACATAACAATGCATACACATTGAAACATATGCCATCAGAAAAAACTGATAGCCTATCATACACTCGGAAGCCAAGAATGATCTAGTAAAAGCCAATAGAGTAAGCAAGTAAAGCCAACAATGAAACATCAACCCACATAACATGGAAAAGCCAAGCATGAAACCCTAACCAAGAGCCCTCAGATTAATAAATATAATTTTCCTCCCTGGTTTTTTGACTTTGATAAACATCCGATCATGGAATGTAATATTAAATACATTCATTTCATAATCCAGACTCATCAAATACCAAGCATACCATAGAAATGTACCAACAAAACAACATCAATCCAACTTGCACACACAAGTTATTCACTTTCATTATATCATCATGGGGCTCTAGTTTGTAGGGAACCTGACATAGTTAGTTTTTCATGCTGCTTGGATGGGTGGAAAAATCCTCCTACATAAAGTCAAGCCAAGCATGAAACATCACGCCACAGACCATGGCCAAGCCATGCATGAAACCCTAAACATGAGCCCTCAGAATAATAAATCCGATCACATCTGTATTATCAACTTCCTTCATACCGTAAGCCATACTGCTCAACTAGCAAGCATCCTGTTGAAATGTACCAAAAAAAATTGCAAAGTTGAAGGGCACACAGAAATAATTCATTTTGATTGTATCATCATGGGGCTCTATTTGGTAGGGAACCGAAATAATTAGGGTTTCATGCTTCTTGTATGGATCTGAAAAACATCAGGGAGACAAACCAACATAAAGCATAGCAAAGTTGACATCATCGGAAGCAATAACCATACCCACGCAAACATACAGAAAACATCAGAGCATGCTAAGGAGTCGAAACCATCAAGGAGCCAAGATTAAGGAAATTACCGAGCAAATATAGCTCCTTATAAAAGTCGAAAAGCAGATCCAACCGATGATCATCGAAATCGCATAGAAACCACGTTATTTGGACCTACCAATCGTCGATGATCCAACTAGGGAATCACCGTCAAGATAGGGCATACCTGCAGTGATCCAGCAACGACGGTAACCCAAGAGCAACATGAAAAAGTGATGTCGGTTAGGATTTCGTCAAAGTAAAACGAGAGAGGAGAAGCGATGTGAAATATGAAGCATCGATGAGAGTTGAGAAGTGTAGATTAGGTAGACTAGCTCTGATACCACTGAAGGATTTTCTAGGTCCTTATGGCAATAAAATCGACGGCC
Organism: Scilla litardierei; assembly: GCA_030789695.1. Classification (NCBI taxonomy): domain Eukaryota; kingdom Viridiplantae; phylum Streptophyta; class Magnoliopsida; order Asparagales; family Asparagaceae; genus Scilla; species Scilla litardierei. Next base: position 68,665 of record JAULAV010007420.1, on the reverse strand, counting down.
GGCCTAAGTCAGACAGAAGATGAGATCAAACAAGCAGCAGAAAAAAGATTTAACACTATATTAAATCAAGCCCTAAAGAAACAACCTTAGCCAGAATCTCTACATCCCGGGGTTGGGTCTGACCAACCCATAAGGATAGATCTATCAATCTATTTGCAATTATAAACGCATGAATATTTAAACTACATACCTTTCACTTCGTTTCCACAGAATACGAAGCGTCGTTTTTAGTACTATTTCTTTGGCCCCGTGCCACTTCTCTCAAGCCGAACTGAATCCCGAGCCGCACATCGTCACGAGCTGAACCGCTTCCCAAACCGTACCGCGTCCCGAGGCGAGCAAACCCTGTCGCCGAGCCAACCACGTGTCGAAGAAAGTTTCACCTTAAGTGGATCCTCCGTCAAGACTTCGTATCCGATCCGAACTCCTTCGTAGCTTTGCTAGAGTCCGATCAGGAGCAAGAAAGAATTTAGGGAGAAAGAGTTAATATTTTCTTTAAGCCCAGATCCGGGCTTGCTCACATTTAATGGAGCTACTCAGATCTGGAGCTTAATACGAGTTTCAAGGAGGGGGATTGCCCCTATATATAGGCGGCTGACCCTCCCCTTCTCATCATATCCGGTGTGGGACTAAAGGTTGGAGAAAAAAAATTAATTAAAATTTGCCTTTTACAACGGCCAATCTTTAGCGAATTTCTCCTCCCTCGCTGTTGAGCTTCGCAAGTAATACAACCTATCAGATCGAAGAGGACTGAACGGTGAACGAATAGAAACAAACGGGGCTCAATTCCGACTTCGTTTGACCCCTCGAATGTCATCACAAAATTTAGTAAAACCCCATTTTTACTGAAAATTCCAGCCGCCAAAGAGCGCATAAGGTTTCTCAAACCACTGGACACCATAATAGGGCCCACCTGCCTTCTCTTCTAGCTGGACGCCCAGGCCCGAACTCGAGTGAGGATACATCAAGTGACGAAGAAGAAGATGACAAGGAGAAAGCTCACGCGTGATTTGCGGCAATTGATGTTTCTTCACCCATCCCCTCTAGCTCAAATGAAGAAGAGTTAGAAGCTTGGCTCAACTCATATGAGGAATTGTGCCTCATGGCAATCAGGGAAGAGTCAACGTCAAGCTCTAGCGAGGAAGAAGACGATGATGAGATTGAGGAAAAGATCTCATACGAGGAGCTCGAATATCGTTTCTATATGGTCTCCGAAGAAGCTAGTAAGTGCATCAACTCTTACAATAAATTAAAAGCAAAATATAAGATTGCTAAGAGTAGATTGCATGAACTAGAATTTGCTAGTGTAAACAATAATGATATGCATATTTGTGACACTAGTGAGAGAGACACACTTCTCTATCACGTTAAGAAATTGAGTATGTCTAATGATAATTTAGTAATTCAAAACATTAGCTTAGAAACTCGCATTCAACAACTTACGTTGAAATGTGAAGAAGAATCTCGTAAGCTCAAAAGCTTTGTTTATTCTAGGGATTCACTCCACGGTTTGCTTGAAAAATAACATCCGGTAAACCATAGAGGAGGTTTAGGATATATTCAAAATGTGGTACCCAAACCCACATCTAATTCCTCTTATGGTGCAAATACAAGAAATATTTCTAAAGCACCTAAGAAGAATCACCATGCTTTCTTGTATAACAGTAACACCAACAATAATCATGTAGATCACAAGGTGTTGAGGAAAAATAAAAATTCTTCATTTTTTGCTAAAAAGCAAAATCCTCACTTCATGCATACTAAGAAAATATTTTCTACACATATGCATGCCACATCCACCCCTCTTGCAAAGGCAAAACCATTGCCTAGTAAATCCTTGAGTTTATGGATTCCCACTAAGGTTAGTGTGCAAGAGAGGGATAGTTACATCAACTCTCTAGTAGGGATGTGATCACCTCATGTGATTACATTAGGAAATCAAACTCCTCTTGGGTTTGGTTACTTAATGTTTAGGTTCCTCACACATATGCATATTGCATGGGTATTGTGCTTAAATGTTTATTTTTAGCATACCCATTGTTTGTGTGTGTTTCATGAATTTGAAAATGTTTTCAAATTTATTTTTCATGAAAATGGGGACCTTGGGGAATACATTGTTATGCATGCATTCGTTGATTCATATGTATGACAATGGGAGAGTTAATATGTTGTATGTTTAAAATATTTTAAAACATATTTTAACTCTCATCTCGGGGCGTCTTTGGGATCATTGCTTCACATTGGTGTCATTTCAATTGGTTAGTTTTGGTCTCAAACTCAACCCCTTGGATATTGCCAAAATGTTTCATGTTATACTTTGTTTTGGCAATGTCACTGTGTATCAATGAAGCTTGATTTTTCCATATCTATTGCTTTGATACACTTTAGGCACATGGCTCCAATGTATGATTAACAATTGATAAAGTGGATTATCTTCCAAGATTCTTTTTCTACAATTGGTATTATCTCAATTGTTAGAGATTGTTTATCTCCTAATTTACAATTGGTATTAGATCCTAGAAGTCAAAAATTTGACCATTTCTATGATCTAGGGGGAGTATGGGATAGTGATTGACACCCACTAAATTTTTTACAATTTGGTATCATACATTTCTTTACTCTTGCATATTGTCACATCTTTGATTAAGATGACAATGGGGATAATTTTGATGTCCACCTTTTGGACGATGTCAAGGGGGAGAGATATATGCATTATGTAAATCTTGTATTTCATACATATGCATATTGGGAGAGAGATATGTCTATGGGGAGAGAGATATGTCTATGGGGAGAGAGATATATCTATGGGAACAGATTTGTGGGATTATATAAACCATTCATGTGTGCATGATTATTTTCTATTGCAATTGGTTTATGTAATCCACACCTATTATATGTCACCATGGTTTCTCATTTTTTTCAAGTGGTGTATATAAGTAGGCGGAGCTCATTAGCATTGTGCTTTATTTATTTATGGTTTACATAATGTGCGTCATCATCAAAAAGGGAGAGATTGTTGAATATTGGTGTTTCATACCAATGTTATTTTGATGATGATCACAACATTATATTGTTGCTAATGACTCTCTTGTTTTAGTCTCTTAGTTACTTTTCAAGAATATCATTTTTGGAGACTAAACACTTGGTGCAAGGATGTACATCAAGTGGAGAAGGGCCAAAGCTTGGACTCAAGGGATACCAAAGCTTGGAGATGATGGGGAGCATCAAGGCATCAAGATTGTAGCCATATACTCTAAGGAAAACATTGTAATCCATGTAATTTCATTTATTGCTTTCTCTCTTTTTGAGTCTAAATTTGATGTAATGCCTTAATAGATGGTCTACTCATTCATGCATATGCATTTAACCATCTTAGTAAGCCTTAGGATTATCATAGAATCCAACCCAATAGGCTCATCTTGACTAAAGACTCATTTGGAGTCTCTGTCTATCCAACAGTCGCCTGATGAAGGTTTTACAGTCGACTGGGTGATTTCCAGTCGCCTGTCGAGCCTTCTCCAGAGAACTGTGGTGCACTGCTCAAGTCATCATTTGATTGACTCATACTTGAGCTTTTGGAACAGTCGACTGACGGTCTATATACAGTCGCCTGTCTTCCAACAGTCGCATGTGATTTGTTTATCAGTCGACTGTGCTCAACTCGCATTGTCTGGGCTTCATCCCAGTTTGCTAATCAGTCAACTGGTTCAGTATTTACAGTCGCATGTCTATTTGACAGTCGCCTGTAAACTGGCCATCAGTCGCCTGTCTACAAACAGTGCGAAAGAGTGCATCTCTCTGTTTTATTCCATCCCTTGCAGCAGTCGCCTGATCAAGGTTTTACAGGCGCATGTCCTGTTTACAGTCGACTGTCAAGGCTCAGATTATAGCCGTTGGGAATTATTTAGTAGTTGGACAGTCGACTGTCGGTTACGTTTTTACCCAAAATCTAGCAGTTGCAGCTTTTTGTTTTTTGGCTGTTTTCTTGGCTTTTGAGAGTTCCTATAGGGTTCCTATATATATGAGAGGGATGAGTTCATTAGAACTTCTTGATGCTATTGAAAATCCTTATAGATTAATAAGCCACTCTCAAACTCTCTAATTTCCCTCTTAGAGCTCTAAATCTCCTTCATGCATTGAAGTCAAGCTCAAGGGAAATCATCCAAGTGCTTTCAAGCTAATCTCAACACTTGGAGATCCTCTTCCATGCCTTGTATTGAGTAAGTACATCTCAAGGCATAAGTAAGAGTATTTGTTTTACTTGGTGTTTCTTTGAAACTCTAATTCTCTTTGTGGGAATTAAACACTCTCTCTGTGGGAGTATTTCTCTTAGTGGGAATAGGATAACTCTCTTTGTGGGAGTAACTCTCTTTGTGGGAGTTTGGTGTCCTAGTGTAGGGCTAACCCTAATTCTCTGAGTTGGAGTTAGTAATTCTCTAGTTAGGAGTTTGACCCTTGTGTAGGGTTGGTTGGGTCCTTGTATAGAACAAAATACTCTTGGTGAGGTATCTCCTTGTGAGATTGTATTCACTTCTCTTTGTATAGTAAATATTGGTGTGGCTGGATGTACCCAAGTTTTGGCAAACCAGTGTAAAATCTTGTGTTTGCGTTTGTTTTGATTGTGGTGATCAATTCCTCTTGCATTTATTATTCTGCACTTGCAAGTTTAATTTTAATTGCACAATTTATTGCCATTACACTATTCATCCCGCTTCTAGTGTGTTGTTAGTATTGCAAGGGTAAGACGATACTTACAATAGTTTCGATAGTTGATTAGGATAGCTAGTAGGGTTGACAGTTGACCATACCCTAGGCTTAACTAAACGTCATAGTTTTGACGAAGAGACTAGAACTGCGGTATTCATCACAGACACAGTCAGGGTGGTCCCGACAATATTCATGTCGATGAGTTAACCACATAATTATGATACTGAATCAGGGACGGCACCTGCTGCTCGTGGTCACTGCCGTCTGGGGTTTCGAACCACACATGTAGTAGAGTCAGGCTGTAGGGTCTCACACAGAGTAAGACATTCGTCAAGTAATAGGTAGAAATTAGGGAGAAATGCATTTGATGCATGGAAAAGAAAACTGCAAAGAGTTTGCAGTTAGTCTCTGGATTCGAGATAAATGATCTTGAGTGCAAGTGGGAGATGTTGAGGGATGCATGCCCTCAGTTCATTTGTATTTGATGCAAATGGATTTTAATATTAAATAATATATATATATATATATATTGTAAAATGTATACAAATATATTTTATAATAAAGGCATAGAATGGAAGAGGATTTTCATGTGAAAGTCACAGAGAAAACCGCGCTCAAATCGGAGTCCAAACGGGTCAGAAAACCTATTTAAAAGGGGTTTTTAATAGAGAGAAACCCAAAAGACCCAAAACATCCCCTTACCCATGCCCAGTTTAGGCATGGGACCAGCACATGGGCCGAATTGGGCATGGGCACCAGGCTCAAGTGCTCGGCCCAGGTGCCTGGGCGCCCAGCACCTGCCTGTGCCTTGGGGCGCTCAGGCCCAACACCTGGGCGCGCCTAGCGTCGGGGCGCCGATGCCCGGCGCCCATGCCCAGCACCCAGGCACTGGGTGCCCAGGCCCAGTCCGGGCCTGGGTACCCATCTGGAAGAGAAGGCAGGTGGGCCCCATTGTCTGGCCCACAGGTTTGAGAAACCATATGCGCTCTTTGGCGGTTGGAATTTTCAACAAAATGTGGTTTTGCTAAATTTTGTGACGATGTTTGAGGGGTCAAACGAAGTCGAAATGAGCTCCGTTTATTTCTATGCGTTCACCATTCAGTACTCTTTGATTTGATAGGTTGTATCACTTGCGAAGCTCAACGGCGAGGGAGGAGAAATTCGCTAAAGATTGGCCTTTGTGAAAGGCAAACTTTAATTAATTTTTCCTCCAAAACCTTTAGTCCCACATCGGATATGATGAGAAGGGGAGGGGTCATCCGCCTATATAAATAGGGGTCAATCCCCCTCCTTGAAACTCTCACCAAGCTACAGATCTGAGTAGCTCCATTAAATGCGAGCAAGCCCGGATCTGAGCTTAAAGAAAATATTCACTCTTTCTCCCTAAATTCTTCCTTGCTCCTGATCGGGCTTTAGCTAAGCTACGAAGGAGTTTGGATCGGATCCGAAATCTTGACGGAGGATCCACTTAAGGTGAAACTTTTTTCGACGTGTGGTTGGCTCGGCGACAAGAGTGTTGCTCGCCTCGGGACGCGGTGTGGTTCGGGAAGTGGTTCAGCTTGGGACGAGGTATAGCTCGGGACGCGGTTCGGCTTGGGAGAAGCGGTGCGGGGCCCAAGAAATGTTGCTGAAAACGATGCTTCGTATCTGCGAAAATGAAGTGAAAGGTATGTACTTTAATATTCATGCGCTTATAATTGCAAATAGGTTGATAGATCTATCCTTAGGGATTGGTCAGACCCAACCCTGTGATAGTAGATATTCTGGCTAGGGTTGTTTCTTTTGGGCTTGATTTAAAATAGTTTTAAATCTGTTTTTCCATTGCTTGTTTGATCTCGTCGTTTGTCCGACTTAGGCCGAACGTCGATTTTATTGCCATAAGGACCTAGAAAACCCTTTAAGCAGAACGAGTGGGCCCCAAAAATGAGATTATCGAGTGTAATCCGTGGATTTTCTGACGATTACGCTCGTGAGAAAGTTGGTTCTAACTCGGATCCACGTCAAAGGCGACACAGGTAATTTCCGTCGAAAAATTTTCGACGAAAGAAACATAGCACGAGGAAAGCGTAGGTGAAAATGAGTAACAATTGATGAATAGGGTCACAAATAGTGGTTTTTGACCACTTTCTCGCCGACTTTCAAGTTGTGGAACATGCCCTGAGTTTCTCTCTCTTTCACTGTTAGCTGAATTAATAGTTAGCCTTTTCACAACTTTATTTGAAGTTGGTGAAATTTGGGGGACATTTTGTGTAATTTTCATAGATAATAAATAAGGAAAATTTAGGAACAAATATGTAAATAGGAATTGCTATTTGCACAGACCCGTTTACTGAGTTCACAGACCACTTATTTACAAATTTGCCATTAAAAATATTTTGCCGAGTCCAACAGACCACTTATTTACAAGTTTGCCCTACTCCTCCCCTCCTTCGTGTCGTCGTCCCCCTTCACCGCCGCCGTCGAGGACCCCCCTCGACTCCCTTGCCTCCCTTGCCATCGCCAGTGGTGGGGGCTCCCTTCACCGGCTCCCTTCACCTTCGTCAGAGCCTGTAAGAAAAATCACATGTAAAAAATAACCTTCGCCATCGGCTGTAAGAAAAATCTGCCTCCCTTTGCCGTCCGTCGAGGACCCCCTCGCCTCCCTCTTGCCTCCCCCTGCTTCCCTTCGTCGACGGCTCTGGCGATGGCTTGCCTGCCTGTCGATGACCCTCCTGCGAAGGGAGCCACCAGTCCGATGAGCTGGTGAGGCAAGTGGGGTCCAATGGTGAAGGGAGCCGCTGGCGAAGGGAGGAGGCGGCGGCGAGGGGGTCCTCGGTGGCGACCATGGAGAAGGGGAAGGCGATGCGAAGGGGGAGGGGGGAGGAGTAGGGCAAAGTTGTAAATAAGTGGTCAAAAAATAGTTTAATAACAAACTTGTTGTTGTGAAGGAGAAACATGTTTGGAGAAGATTGTGGCTAGGAAACCCCTAGACTCCTTTATATAATATTCATATTGGTTACTCAGGTGGGTGGATACCCAATAGGCCCAATGGGTCCTATTCATAACACTTCCCCTTATCCAACTAACGTGGTATACCCGACTTATGAATACTGAATGATTCATTAGTACTAATGAGTATCTTAAAGGGTGGATACTTCTAGAACCAAGTTAGGGATAACTGCCTCGTTAAAAACCTTTAGCTATGGAAAACCCTGTGGGAAAAAACCAATAGCAAAGGGAAAAGAGTACAACATTCTATAACTTCCCCTGATTTGGGGATGTATCGAGGGGTGGATACTTCTGGATCCAGAGTCAATGTGGTTGCCTTGTTAAAACCGTGACTATGGAAACCCTGTGGGAAAAACCACTAGCCAAGGAAAAAGAGTACAACTCTACAGTTGACTCCCCCTTATCTGATCAAGCTTCAGGCTTGCAGATATCCTATATATCTATACATTAATCTCATATGCATCTATACATCTTTCTCATCTACAACATTCCGAAAGCAAATGTAAAGTACAAACATCACCCATCTATACAAGTTTCACTCATATAAGGCAGTAGCTGAAACTAAAAGAGCGTTGCGAACTTGGTAGACAGTTCTGCGTCTCGATCGTTATTGTCTGCGAGGTACTTTAGGACCTGGCTTTGTATATTCTTGAACTGCTTCTTGGATGATGAGCTTCTCGGGATGGTAGGGGGATGTATGTAGACTTGGGAGGATTCTATGTAGATCTTCAGGAGGTGGACGTCCCTTTTATGCTATTCATCGCGATGATCTGTAACCTACATATGCAAATACATTTAACATATAGGATTTTTTCTCGACCCTTGGAGATAGCGCAGAAGCTACATATCTCTGGTCGAGTAGTGCGATGCAGGCGCTGCATTGTACTTGGCTAATAGCTATACTGCTAACGCTCAAAAGAGACGCATGCAGTTGGCCAGGTAAAAGAGTGTTTCAAAGATAGTTAAGGTACTTATAGACCTTATATATTCTTCCCCTCTTCCAGCTAACGGAAAGGGGTCTTTTAATGTGTATCCATACAACCAAATAGGTGTATTTAGTGGAGAATGATTTTCGTGTTTCTTCATCAATCGTCATTGTATGAAGTTTTTATCTTCGGGATGATTAATAATAATTCAGCTTCAGGATGCTTAATGTCATCTTCAAGATGATAGTTCATCTCTAGGATGATAGTTCATCTTCAGGATGATTAATGTCATCTTCAGGATGATAGTTCATCTTTATGATGATAGTACATCTTCAGTATGTTGTATTCTGTAAGCCAAGAATTTATGCCCAGCTAGGACTTTCATATCATATCATATCATATTTGATAGATAGGCTTTAACAGATATTTCGGTATTTTCTCTTCAGGAGATCCTATAATATTTTGAGTTATTAAAATAATCTCAATTCTTTTAATTTGCTCTCTTAAAAATAATATAGTTTTTAAGAGGTGCAAACAACAACCTTTTAGTATGAGTCCTTTAAGGATCTCTGTCTAGGTTGTCTTTCCTTTAATCATATTTTTAATATATGTCCCAGAAAAAAGGAAGGTAAAGAAAAATTTTATACATGCAGTTTAAGAAATTTTATATAGGTAATGTTGTCACATCCAATAGCAACATCAACCAAAAATTCCCTCCTTTTGCCATTCATTGGGCTACGCCTTTACATAAACCAGTCGATGCATCAGATTCATCTTGTAGGGGAGTTCAGCTCATCTTACTTGATTACTTCCTGGTTTGAGTGATTTATACCTATAAAGCTATAGCAAATTAAAATGCTTATAGCTAACGATTTTATTATTATTCTCCTACAATACTTAGTTATCCCACAGGATTTGATATCAGGACTTCTGGTCCATACACCCCATATTTCATAAGTGAGTCCAGCTCACCTTATTATTGCCTCATTCCACATTATTATAATTTGGCCAAATCTCTATGTTTGCTTCATGCAAAGCAGAGTTGTGGAAATGATATTTTATATTTAACTGGCAAAATGAAATATGAGAGAATTTGTCGACAAAATGTGTTCTTTCTTACCTAAAACTCACTCTGTACGTACTATAATCATTTGATTTCTCCCAAAAGTGTCTCCTTCATGACGCGTTGAAGAAGTGAAGGTTCTGGGACGGGTGAAGGATATGGACAGATCCAGAATGGGTCCTAGCAACCAAGTTGCAATAAGGTTCTGGATTTGAGCTCACTTTTCTGTGGTGGTATTGCTTTTTCAGTCTCCAAGAGTAGATTTCTCTCTTTGGATCCTAGTGGTATGTCCTCTCATCTCTTAAGGACATCCACTGCTACTGCTAGTGGATTACATCTATGTAACGACTGGTTTTTGTATGATTGGATTATCAGTGTGTTTTGCTTGTGACGGTGGGTTCTCTCCTTGTGTGGTTTCCATTTCTATAGTTCTCGCTTTCATTCATCTCGTTGAGATTTCCTAGCTTTCTTTTTCATTCCTTTTGATGTGATCTTCTAGCATCTTCCTTAGATTCATTGAACTCGGAGTAAGTCACTCGTGACGAGCTTCATATCGATCATATCTTAGCGATAGGTTGATCCTAGAAACCTTAGAATTCATCCCGGACCTTCGCGCTCCATTTCGAGACTTTTCGTGCACGTTAGTTGGTTCAAGAAGATCAACCGACCGACTAGATTCCAAACTAGTCGGTCAGGAAATCAACTGGAACTGACTAGTTCATTCAATCAATTATTCTGGAGTTACTGTTTACTCTTAGTCGGTCTAAGAACAACCATCGACCGACTAGATGCTAAACTAGTCGGTCAGGAATCCTTCTCAGACCGACTAACTCTTATTTCCATGATCTCTCTCAGAATTCAGCCTTTAGTCGGTCAATGAACACCCGCCGACCGACTAGTTCTCAAACTAGTCGGTTGACAAGCCTTCACAGACCGACTAACTAATAGTCCAGTTTTCCTGAGCGAGCTACTGTTTACTCTTAGTCGGTCTGTGTTGATCAACCGACCGACTAGTTCCCAAGCTAGTCGGTCACCAATCCTTCTTTGACCGACTATCAGCCCAGGAAACCCTAGTTTTGCCCTAGCCGCCACACTTTTCTATAAATATGCCCCAAACGTTTTCTTCTTCTTCCTCATCACCCCAAACCCTAATTTCTCCCCATTGAGCCCCCTTCTTCCCCAAACCATTGATCCTTCATCCCAAGCTCATCCATCATCATCCAAACCCTCATTTCACATATCCTACCTCTCCTCAACCTCAAACCCTCATCAAATCCCCAAAAGCCTCATCCAAACCCATTTCTCCAGATTTTCCCCATTTCCAGATCTGAGCCGGATCGTTTTTCCGTCGCCGTAGTTCTCGGTGTCGTTCCTCCGCTTCTTCACGGATAGTATTCTTCCTTTAATAATCTCATAACCCCCACTTGATATTTGTGAAACCCTAATAAAATGGATCATTAGAAATCATAGGGTTCGATTGTGAATACGGATTAGTTACCATTCTAATGTTGTTTTTCCATGACAGTGATCCATTCCAGTAGATAACAAATTTGTGTGATGTGCCTTCGTTGATCGTTCTCCTCGGTGCCAAGCAAGTGAAACTTGCATCTCTTGATTTGGACCATGTCTTAGGCCATTACCTTGCTTTAGCGTAAAAGAGACTAGACAGTGAAAGGATAGCTGTCTGGACGCCTTTGATCTAGCTTGACAACGAAGCTAGATCTGTCACCTTCATCATGCTTGCCAAGTCATGTTTAATTTCCATTAACGGTACGCAAATATCTGTTCATGTCATTGCATAGTGATTATTCATCGTGATTGCATAGCACACGCTACAATATTATATACCTGGCTCGTGTTCCAGAAGCGAGCCATGTAGTTGGAAACCCCAACGCTCGGATACAGGCTAGGTGCACCCCTATGCCAAGTGAAATACACTTCCTGGCTCGTGTTCCAGAAGCGAGCGCAGTTAGTTGGAAACCCCAACGCTCGACACATATGGGTGGGGTAAGAGATATGCGGCCACCTGAGCCCCGAGTTGGCCTGATCCGCCACTCCGGCCAGCAGGCGAAATCTCTAGTGCACAAGTGATTAATAGTGATAAGTGAATCGTGATTAGTGCTTAGTGATTGCTACATCGTGAGTGCGTGACACTCTCTTTTTAAACTGCTGCATCAAACTAAACTGTCATGTCATTGCTTAATATTATAAGTGCTAGGTTGTTAGTTACTTTCAGTTTCCTTGCACAAGTCTTTCCAGACTTGCTAACATGTGCCCCTCTCTCTTTTGGGTGTCACATGTTAGACCCAGAGCCAGAGCTTTGTTGCAGGGGATATGGTGTTGCTGATGCTGATGTTTGTTGTGGTGGTGAGTGGACACCAGGGGCCTGTCTTAAAGACCGCTCGTGTTCACTTCTTTGTTTAGGTTTGCTGTTAGTTGTTGGTGCGTGGCACCTTTGTATGTATGTCATACCTTGTTGGCCATGTTTGGGCCTTAGACCCTTTTCCTTTTAGCCTGGTGGCTTTTCTGCGATATTGTAATTTGTTTATGGACATTTGGAGATTCAATAAAATGTCGTCTCATTTCCTTATTATCATTGTTGTTTCGTTTCGCTTTGCAAGGACTTGCCATACTAAGTGTTTTTATATGCTTATCAGACTTGGAGCTTCACAGCTTCAAGTTTGTGCGGACCTTCTCACGTCTCGCCTCCACATTTTCGGGAAGCGGGGCGTGACAGGTTTTATTGGTGGCCCATGCAGGTCCATTTGCAAATGTGAACTATCGGAACAATGATAATAATTATGGGATATCCATTAAATAAATTAGAACATCCAATTTATAAGCCTTGAGTCTAGGTTTTTTGCGTTCCTATGCCTTAGGTAGCTGGTAGACGTGTTAGGGCATCTGTCTCAGCTTAGTAGGAACCCATTAGATCAGGACCCTAGCTAGACTTAGATAGACGTCTGTGCTTGCTAGTTAGGAATCCTTGATTGTTAGCTAGACTCCATGTTAGTGATTTATTTGATTGTCTTAAGAGTTACCTTAGTGGTTCCTGTCTAGCTTTGACTAGGATAATCTTCTAGAATTCCTTGGTCTCTCGCTTGGGTTCATCGATTTCGGACCAAGCTGAACTCATTTCATCGATGTCTAGCCCTTAGGGAGTCTTAGCGCTTAGTTCCATAATCTTTAGCTGGTTGACCGTAGGAGATTCCCGTAGATTTTTCTAAGTCATATCCTAGGCGTATTTATGCTTTGATCATCCGACCAAATCCCTTGCCTCGATTGCCATGACCACCACGTTTCTATAATCGTTGATCCTTTGAATGTCCCCATTCGAAAAGCTTAATTTCTTTTAAAGTTATTTTTTCTATTTCCCTTATTAAAGTTTTCGCTAAGTTTAAATTTTGTTTTAAACCCGCTACGTATATACTTGAATTTCTCACTTTTCGATTGAGTCAAAATTCCTTATAGATTTCGGAGTCTAATGGTTGTAATTATAATTGCTATCTCGTAACCATTTTCTTGTCTATATTTTCGCATTTCGGTTTAAAGACTCCAATACTATTTTGGAAAATTCGATATACCATTTTCTAACTATGAGATCCATTTTAATCGCATAGCATACCCACTTTAAAATCTTTTCCAAGCTAAATGGAATTTCAATTGTTATATGTATACTTATATCTCGTACTCTTTCGTTGACTTAAATTAATTTTTGAAATTCGAAAGTTTTGACGAGATTTTGATTACTGTTTTATAATGTTTTACAGCCTATACCTTTCATACCTATTTGAATATCTTGTCCCTTTTCATAAATCGATTTAATTCTGAGCCGCAATTCTATTTTCCAAATTCGATTTATGAATTTTCCTTTCTTATTTATGTGATTCAAATGACTCGTCGCGCTCCCTTAATATACTTTTCAAGTCACAGATGATTTCAGCTTTCAACAAATCAAAGTTATGTTCAAACATTTTCCCGACTACAGATTTTTGGAAAATTACGTTTCCGTAACCACTTCACTTGTCCTCAATTCACATGACCACCTCATTACAATTATCCTTGATCTTTCAAATGTTTTCCGTTGCAAATCTTGATTCTTCCAAAGTTATTTTCGAATGCTTTCCTTATTTGAAGTTTCACTCAATTTAAATTTTGTTCTAAACTTCTTTAAATATGTCTCCCTAAATTTCGATGGAGTTAAAAGTCGTTCTTGAATTTTGAAGACTTTTGGTCGTAATTTTAAAATTACTATCTTGTACTATTTTTTCTAACAATGTATCTTTCGCATTTCGATTTTTAAACTTTATCACTATCCTGATGGTTCGATATACCGTCCTTTTTCCTAACTACGAAAATTTATTTTAACCACTTATCTTACATACCTTTAGGGGTATTTTTCCAAACTGAATGGACTTCAACTAATTTTTGTATATATCAATTATAGGTTCGTCGTACTCGTACTTCAAAAGTTTTTATACCAACACGTTCTTTTGGCGAATCCTTATTTCCCTAAAAGTATCTTCGATCTTCTTCTTTCGTTAAGTTTAAATTTGTTCGAAACACTTTTGATATATGTGAGGTTACATGCTCCTTCGTCGACTTAAATTATTTATGTTTTTAAAATATCGAAACTTGTGTTGAGATTTTTAGATTAGAAGTTTATAATATATTCAGCATATACTTTCGTATCGATATAAATGTCTTGTCCCTTTTCATATACCAATTTCATTCTGAACCGTATTTCTATTTTCCTAACTCGATTCATAATTTCTTTTCTTACTTATGCCATTAAAATTTTATTCGAAAACACCTCGTGCTTACTCTTAATAAACTTTTCAAGTCCCTTTGGACTTCGGCTTTTAGCAAGTCGATTTTATGCTCAACATTTTCCATATTTCAGATTTTTGTATAAAAAAATTACTATTTCGAAATCATTCCTGACTTAGACCCTTCATAAAACGGTTTAAAAGTTTTAATACTAACTTGATGAGTTTAAATATCCTTTTCTCTTTCCATACTACTAAGATATTATCTTTCCATTCACCATACACACTTTTAAGATAATTTCTAAAATATGACTTCAATTATTTTTATATATCGGTACCACGTTCGTTTTGCTCGTACATTAAGATCTTGTATAAATCAATTTTTGTTGGGAAATCCGAATTTCTCTAAAAGTATTTTCGATATGGTTTATTTGGGATTTCTCTTCAGTTTTAAGATTTGGAAAACCTTTAGCATGCGCTTAAAGTCTCCACACTATACTTGATCTGATTTCAATCTTCGAATCTCAAAACTTTTCCAATTTTTTTAGATTGCTGCCGCATAACATTTCTGACCTATGTTTTAATGTTCGAGTAAATGATTTCCTCTTCCTCATGATGATTTTATATAAGCCAATAAACCACTTTTCCTCTTATTACGTATATTCGTCTCAAACTCGTTTTCAAACAACTTGTTTATCGACCTCTAAATAATTTTATACAAACGAGGACTCCGACTTTTGAAGTACAACGGTCTTCGAATTCGCGTATTTTAACTTATGTTGTTTACACTACCTTCTTTACGTATTCCTTAAGGGTATCATTGCATCATCTTTCCACCTAAACATTCACAGTCTTACCCTGATTCCCCTAACCAAATTTGGCTCCTTATCTTCGTCCTAGCTGAACCCATGTTTTTCGATCTTTCTATTCGTCATGACCTAGGTTCGGTTCTTTCCTATTGTCTAGCCCATAGAGCTTGTCGTTGCCTGTGTCAACCTTGTTATAGTTTGGTGGGCCCATTAGTTAAGTGGTTATGTCGTCGTAGTGTTGATTTCGTGGTGTGTATATAGTGGTATGGGTGTTGGCATTTGTATGTTGTGTGTAGGTAATTTTCTGCTTGAGTATGATGTGATATACGTATGATAACAGAATGATAATTTTGATTGGTACTACTTGTTTTATGAGATGTCGTATGCGTGTATATCAGGAGGTATACCTGACTATTGCATCTCTTAAACTTGTATGTAGTTGATGTGTTGATATGGTAATTATAAATGGATGGATATGGTGTGAAAATATGTGATACGTGGATGTGTATGCCTTGGAGTGGTATTGGTATGTGTATGGATACTGTGTTACGCATATAAATCTCTTGCTATGATTTGAGTCTCACTCAAGCTTGAGTGGGTATACTCTATGTACTTTGGTATAATTGTATGTGGTGGTGAATAGTGATGGATGATGTATGTATGGTGTTTGAGTTGTTTGTGCTTGGTTGTGTTACACACACGATTGTGGGTGGCTATACCAATATATAGTTATAGGACTATATGTGAGGTGAAAATATGGTGAAATATTTGCATGTATTTGAATGACTAAATAAATGTGAAATTATTTTCAAATAAGAGAGGCTTGGTTATTTTCTTATAGTAAGTAATAAGTGTTTATTGTTGTATAAATATATTGACTATGTATATGTGATTGAAATACGTGTATGAAATTGATTGACTATAATAAGTATGAGTGTACTATGTGCGTGAAAATATGTGTGTAGTGGTAGTAATATTTGATTTCTAGTGCATATATATATAAGCACTCGAAATGAAAGTACTTGGTTGAATTTATGATGTGATATTGGTTGAGGGTAGTTACCAGAGCGACTATATATATGTTAGAAAGTCCGAGGACGGACTTTATTCTAAGGTGGGTAGGATGTAACGACTAGTTTTTGTATGATTGGATTATCAGTGTGTTTTGCTTGTGACGGTGGGTTCTCTCCTTGTGTGGTTTCCATTTCCATAGGTCTCGCTTTCATTCATCTCGTTGAGATTTCCTAGCTTTCGTTTTCATTCCTTTTGATGTGATCTTCTAGCTTCTTCCTTAGAATCATTGAACTCGGAGTAAGTCACTCGTGACGAGCTTCATATTGATTATATCTTAGCGATAGGTTGATCCTAGAAACCTTAGAATTCATCCCGGACCTTCGCGCTCCATTTCGAGACTTTTCGTGCACGTTAGTTGGTTCAAGAAGATCAACCGACCGACTAGATTCCAAACTAGTCGGTCAGGAAATCAACTGGAACCGACTAGTTCATTCAATCAATTATTCTGGAGTTACTGTTTACTCTTAGTCGGTCTAAGAACAACCATCGACCGACTAGATGCTAAACTAGTCGGTCAGGAATCCTTCTCAGACCGACTAACTCTTATTTCCATGATCTCTCTCAGAATTCGGCCTTTAGTCGGTCAATGAACACTCACCGACCGACTAGTTCTCAAACTAGTCGGTTGACAAGCCTTCACAGACCGACTAACTCATAGTCCAGTTTTCCTGAGCGAGCTACTGTTTACTCTTAGTCAGTCTGTGTTGATCAACCGACCGACTAGTTCCCAAGCTAGTCGGTCACCAATCCTTCTTTGACCGACTAATCAGCCCAGGAAACCCTAGTGTTGCCCAAGCCGCCACACTTTTCTATAAATACGCCCCAAACGTTTTCTTCTTCTTCCTCATCACCCCAAACCCTAATTTCTCCCCATTGAGCCCCCTTCTTCCCCAAACCATTGATCCTTCATCCCAAGCTCATCCATCATCATCCAAACCCTCATTTCACATATCCTACCTCTCCTCAACCTCAAACCCTCATCAAATCCCCAAAAGCCTCATCCAAACCCATTTCTCCAGATTTTCCCCATTTCCAGATCTGAGCCGGATCGTTCTTCCGTCGGCGTCGTTCCTCCGCTTCTTCACGGGTAGTATTCTTCCTTTAATAATCTCATAACCCCCACTTGACATTTGTGAAACCCTAATAAAATGGATCATTAGAAATCATAGGGTTCGATTGTGAATACGGATTAGTTACCATTCTAATGTTGTTTTTCCATGACAGTGATCCATTCCAGTAGATAACAAATTTGTGTGATGTGCCTTCGTTGATCGTTCTCCTCGGTGTCAGGCAAGTGAAACTTGCATCTCTTGATTTGGGCCATGTCTTAGGCCATTACCTTGCTTTAGCGTAAAAGAGACTAGACAGTGAAAGGATAGCTGTCTGGACGCCTTTGATCTAGCTTGACAACGAAGCTAGATCCGTCACCTTCATCATGCTTGCCAAGTCATGTTTAATTTCCATTAACGGTACGCAAATATCTGTTCATGTCATTGCATAGTGATTATTCATCGTGATTGCATAGCACACGCTATAATATTATATACCTGGCTCGTGTTCCAGAAGCGAGCCATGTAGTTGGAAACCCCAACGCTCGGATACAGGCTAGGTGCACCCCTATGCCAAGTGAAATACACTTCCTGGCTCGTGTTCCAGAAGCGAGCGCAGTTAGTTGGAAACCCCAACGCTCGACACATATGGGTGGGGTAAGAGATATGCGGCCACCTGAGCCCCGAGTTGGCCTGATCCGCCACTCCGGCCAGCAGGCGAAATCTCTAGTGCACAAGTGATTAATAGTGATAAGTGAATCGTGATTAGTGCTTAGTGATTGCTACATCGTGAGTGCGTGACACTCTCTTTTTAAACTGCTGCATCAAACTAAACTGTCATGTCATTGCTTAATATTATAAGTGCTAGGTTGTTAGTTACTTTCAGTTTCCTTGCACAAGTCTTTCCAGACTTGCTGGCATGTGCCACTCTCTCTTTTGGGTGTCACATGTTAGACCCAGAGCCAGAGCTTTGTTGCAGGGGATATGGTGTTGCTGATGCTGATGCTGTGGTGGTGAGTGGACACCAGGGACCTGTCTTGAAGACCGTTCGTGTTCACTTCTTTGTTTAGGTTTGCTGTTAGTTGTTGGTGCGTGGCACCTTTGTATGTATGTCATACCTTGTTGGCCATGTTTGGGCCTTAGACCCTTTTCCTTTTAGCCTGGTGGCTTTTCTGCGATATTGTAATTTGTTTATGGACATTTGGAGATTCAATAAAATGTCGGCTCATTTCCTTATTATCATTGTTGTTTCGTTTCGCTTTGCAAGGACTTGCCATACTAAGTGTTTTTATACGCTTATCAGACTTGGAGCTTCACAGCTTCAAGTTTATGCGGACCTTCTCACGTCTCGCCTCCACATTTTCGGGAAGCGGGGCGTGACAATCTATGTCAATCCTAGCTGGATTATTTGCAGCAGGGATGTGAAAGCTTGACAATATTTAAATTGTCAGTCTGATTATAATCAGATCAAATGTATTTACTTTTTAAATGGTCAATTTGAGCTTCATGCTCTTAGATGATTTGAACCAAATAGGGAATTGAAGGATCTTCAGGATCCTCATTACCATCAACACACAATCTATAAGATGTGTACAATGCCTTACTCATACGAGATTTTGGAATCTATTCATCAAATGTGGTTAGTCCTGATGAATGTGTTCACTTTATGGCATCATGACGGTTTATGTAGTGTTGCTTCAGGAACACAGACACAGCGTTGCGGACGTACCATCTTTAAGATGTGCTCTAAACCCATTCTTAGAAAATGTTTATATGGAGTTGATCAGGCTCATATAAAAAGGTTCTAATGGTGTGTTTAGCTGAGTGTACGCAACCACTGTTGCTAATTATTTATGATTTCCCATTTTTATCCAATGTTACCACCATTTTTAAAAAATGTGGTTGGATAATGACCATTTTTAGAGGATATATTGTGATTACACTAAAGGTACATCATCAGTCCTATTAAGGGAGTGGACAAAGCCTATTTATATCCCTTAAATACTCTCAAGAGACCTAAAGGTCTTCATTATCTTTAATGATGATAGTAAATATATCATCTAATTTATTTTTGAGGATGTTATGAGGGTCAATGTCCACATAAAGTGGAAATGATTTCATAATCTTTTTGCCCATTTATACGGGATAAAGAAAATGCACCCATCTGAATAAACATTGTTTTCTTCAGATATATAGGATTTGTTTAAACAAACATCAATCCTGGGCAGCATGTTTTATCGTTCCTAAGTTAAGACTTGGTCGATTTTGGACACTTCAAGTGTTCCAATTTTTCCTCCTTTTGAATTTATTTTGGGACAAAGCTTCAGGCTTTATTTATTTGAGAGTAATAGACATCCTCTTTTAAGAGTATTTAGGCTTAAAAAGTCTTGAATTTTAAAACAGAAGTCACAGAAAAGGTTTTCTAAATGACTTATACTGTAAAATACCTTTTAAAAGTATATATAAACACTTAAACTCACTAAGAAATATGTTATGGCAACAGATTAAAAATTGTGTTTATAAAATTTATTTGTCATCTAGGAGTGACTAATTATACAATAAGTAGGTCTACTTTCGTCGGTTTAGACTAGCAATGTATATATATTTCAATGGCATAAACTAATTACTTTTCATATTGCAAAAGCATTATGAGTACTTATCAGAGCTTCTGGTTCTGATCTTAGTTTGCACTTTCATACTCCATATCAAGTTAAGTAATATTTTCCCTTACTTTTATTTCAGGTCATATTTGATCCTGAACTTCCCCTTATTTCAATTTTTCTTATTTAAAAAGGATAATGAAAATTAATATTACTAAGAAGACATAAGCAGGGGTTTGAGCAAATTATTTTATACTTTCTCTTTTCTAATTAATTAGAGACTTTTAAAAGTCTATTTGAATGCTCGAGTATGACTTCAGGCCATTTTCTTGAGTCGTTCAAGTTTTATGTGGATAGTTAATCATGCTCAAAGGGAACAAATACGTGGGTGCATAATATATTTCTCACTTATGTATTAAGCCACGACTTCAGGCGTATGCTTATATTCAAGGCTAAATTAAAAAATCTTTCCTTGTAAAAATAAAGGAGAGCACTCTTTTAAAGAGTTTAGCGGTATTATGGAAAACTTCTAGTGTCCATGTTGGGTTTATATAGACCATAGATCTTATAGATCTATTTACCGCGAAGTGTACATCTTTTATAAAGATAGCAGTTATAATTTTCGCATAATCCATCGTATTTGTTTTGTTTTGACATTAAATATGATTTGAACTTCAGTTTCAATTTTCAACAAAGGTATGATATTTAAACTTGTTGAAATATTATTTTATCTGTTTGTGCCATAATATTTAATCTTAGTATGAGTATTAACATGAAAAACAGTTATATATGAAAATAAACTAAGTTTTAACATGCAAACAAAATATTAAATCAATTGTGCATTAATCTAGTTGTTCATAAGATGTCTTGAATTTTTATGACGCATACCCAAAAATTTCAAGGGAATTTAACCCCCAAAAAAGAAATTGTTATGGGTACGTGGTGGCGGTGGAGGCTTCTGGCCGTCCGCGATATGTGACGTGTCAACTAGATTATGTTCAGAAAAATTAAACTGAACAACATGTCATTCATCGTTAATGACAAATAACATTTTATCCCTCAAAATATTAATATTTATTGTAACCCCTCTCCCAATTACTTTCCTGACGTTTCAGGAATTTTGAAGAATATTTTCTAAATTTTTAGGATTTTTCTGGGATTTATTCGGTAATTTCTGAATTTAATATATATTAAATATATATATTTTATAAAGATTTCAGAAATTAATTAAAATAATATTAGGCCAGTGGGCTTCGGGCCCGTTAAGCATGTTTCCTCTTTATTTATGTATATTTTTACACTTTTTGTGGGCTGCAGGCCCAACAAAATAAGAGGAAAATAAATCAATTTATGTCCGCGGGCTTCAGGCCCGTTAGGATACTCGTTTATTGATTTTCAAGAAAATCTATGGGCTAAGCCTACTCAACAAGTTAAAATTAATTTTAATTATATTTCAGTGTGGGCTTTAGGCCCATCAAAAAAAGGGGAAAACAATTTTAATATTAATACATTAGTATTTATTATGTGGGCTTCAGGCCAATTAGGGGGTTCTAACATAATATTAATCAACTAATCTGATTTTTTTTATTGGGCTGCTGGCCCAAGAAAAAGGCCCATGGGTATAAAATTCTGAGAATTAGTTTTGTTTGGCTTCTGGCCCAAACAATTTTAATTTCAGATTTATTTTATTTATTTTTATTTTTTATTTTTTAGTTGGGCTTTTAGCCCAACAGCCCAAAATGGGCTTCCCCTAACCCTAACCCTAATTTTGGGTTAGGGTTTGGGGGGACAGCCGCCACTGGGCCGGGCCTGCTGGCGGCCGCGCCTGCTGGGCGTGGCCGCTACGCCCGGAGGCGCGGGTGGTGGCTGCGCCTTCTGGGCGCGACAGTTTCCACCACCGCGCCCAGAGGCACGTCGGCTTTTTTCTGTCGGATTTGGTCTTTTCTGCCGGAATTTTCACCGGATTTTACGCCGGATCTGTCGGATCTTTAACGGGGAGGGGCTATCGGCTTCAGGCCGTTCATGTGATTATCAGATTTTGATTTTTAAATTATGTGACATCATGAACAAGATTTTGCAGATAATGATCTAATAAAATCTACCAAATAACAGATAGATTACATAAAAATTAAATTTTTAATTAGTTTTGCATATAAACAATTAAGTTTTTGATCTACTAAGTTAGATCCATGCATAAACAATTATCTATTTTATTCTAAATCACATAAAAAATTGAACTTTTAATATGTTATCAGATCTAGAAAAAAGTTTAGGCTTACCCACTAAATCTGTCCACCAGTTCTAGCGAAATTTGATGAGGGATGCCCGAAAAGAAACTCTGCATCATCTCGCGAAGTTTTCCGTCGCGAAAAAAATTGACGGAGCTTCCGCCGGGCGCCTTCCTCTCACGAGCCGTCGCTTCTTCCATCGAGCGTGATCGTGCTGATAACGTGTTGTGAATGAGAAACATGTTTGGAGAAGGTTGAGGCTAGGAAACCCCTAGCTTCTTTTATATAGTATTTATTTTAGTTACTCACGTGGGTGGATACCCAATAGACACAATAGATCCTATTCATAACACTTGTAAGTGGCCTGTGAACTCAACAAACGAATCTGCACAAATAGATGTAAATATCGAAGCTTCCGTATATGTACTTGCGAGAGAAAAAACGACTCAACCGACGTCGTTCCCGACTCTCTTTTCAGTTCGCACGCTCCCCATCTCGAACCCTTCAAATCGAAGAAGAAATCACAGCAAAACGACACATAAACGAAACAATTTCGATACCTTTTTCATTCTCTCCTCTTCAATTTCTTCTATCCCATTTTCATATCCCGATCGTTTCAACATTCCCAAATTCGATCCAAAATTCCCAAGAGAAAAAGTCGTAAAAAGAAAACTTATGAACCGATCTCAAAAACCCTAGCCCTAATTGTCGATAAGCATGAATCCGCCTTCTTCATCTATCGGACCTCAGTCTCCAGGCCTCAAGTCCTACTTCAAGACTCCCGAAGGCAAGTACAAGCTCCTGTACGAGAAGACTCATCCCGCTGGCCTTCTCCACCACTCACATGGCAAATCCGTGTCTCAGGTTAGGGTTAGGGTTTTGATTCGGCACTCTTTTGTTCATGTCACTAGTCGCTGATAAGAGATCTAAAAGTTTGATGTTTTAATAATTAATTCGCATGTTTCAGTTAATTGATTATCCATTCATGCCGGTCTTTGCTAAAATGGGGTTCTTGGCTCCTGGGCCATACTTACAGTCTAATTTATCATCGATTAATGTCAATTGCGACTAAAACGTGTTTTTGTTAAACATCTCAGCTGACAATTGCCTGTTTGAAAGAAAAATCAGCAACTCAGACTCCATCCACGCCAACCACCCCGAGCTCGAGTGGAGTAGTGAGGTCGGCAGCTGCAAGGCTTCTTGGAGCGGGCAATGGGAGCCGTGCACTTAGTTTTGTTGGAGGGAATGGAGTTAGTAAAGTAGTTTCAGGGAACGTGAGGATTGGTGGGTCATTTGGAACGTCAAATGGGTTCACCGGGCATTCGGCCATGGCAAATTATGATGGAAAAGGGACGT
This sequence comes from Scilla litardierei, assembly GCA_030789695.1. NCBI lineage: Eukaryota > Viridiplantae > Streptophyta > Magnoliopsida > Asparagales > Asparagaceae > Scilla > Scilla litardierei. Next base: position 45,096 of record JAULAV010007420.1, on the reverse strand, counting down.
ATTTGATATTTAATGTTGGGGATACGCTCTACATCAGTGATCTCAATTCACATGATAAGGTTTGTCCATTTGATCACAACCTTCAAATTTTTGTTGCATTAGACCTAACCTTAATTAACCTAGCTGCTATCCATTCTCAGATAAGCAATTCATAATTTTTTTGGTTTCCACAAATATGGCATTCAAAATAAGTTAGGGATTCATTACGTTCCTCAGATAACGCGTCTACATTTTATGGTCATCACACTTCCTTACGGGTTGAAAACCACACATTCATCCCTTTTAGGGACGGAGCCATAAATAAATTCAGGAGCTAGGGGCAAAACACATATCTTTATTTTTGCCCCACCAAAAGTATGCAATATTCACAAAATCTTGGAATTTGTTTTGATATGATATGCACTTAGACATTATTGTGAAATCCGCCTAGATTTGTCAATGGTATGATTTGTTGTTGATATATGTCTACATTAGTCAATATTAATTGAGAGGGTTGAGGTAAGATACTAGATTGTTATGGAAGGTCCAAAATGAAATTTATTTGATAATTAAGAGAAGATTACGCATAATTCATTTTATTAATAAATAGTTATGGAACCGTAACTAATTCAGCAAGTACCATATGCTTTTTTTCCTCTCTGTAGAATTAGGAGCCTTTATTTTTTATCCACCAAAAAGGTAACTAACAAAAGTCATACATACATACAATTTTTTTTCAAAATTTTAGGGGGAGCCATGCCTTGCCGGCCCTTTATAAATCTGCCTTGGCCCCTTTCACCCAAGTCAATAGGCACATGATATGAGATGACCTAATATTTTTTTTGAACTAATGCATCCTAATATTGTTAGTGTGTATATTGATGAAAAGATAATAATTAGCCTTATCAATGACACTAATTTAAAGTGCAATCACTTTTTGTATTGGTAATTGTAATTATCTAATTAGAAAATACCAATTCGAATCCAATACACATACTTCAAAACATAGGTCCTATTTATATTGGAGAGAGGTTAATGAGTAATATAATCTTTACTAATATTAGTTAATGCTAGATCCAAATATAAAAAATGACTCGGGGTTCAAAATCTTGATTTTGGTCTCGGTGGTAGCCATGGGTTTGTAGTATTAGTATCAACTTTATCGGAATTATTAGGCCATGTGTATCGAAAATATTGGACTTTAGGCATTATTTACCTTAGTTCAACGTGATTGTTAGTTGTGGGTAGATCATCTTCAATTTGTGTTTGATCCGTAGATCATATCAATAATCTAAGATGCTATTTTTTCTTTATCTAACTCCATTAACACACACCATCGACGTGTCATCTTCATAAATTATTTAAACCAGTGAGTTCAACTTCAGTGTGGTACTATTTACTCCAATTTTCTAAACTTCATAATATAGTCAAAGTGTCAAACAACTTGATACTGAGCATATCATGCAAATTGGAGAGTTTCACTTTCCAAGTTTCACTTGGTGTCAATAACGAGGGGTTTGTTTTTTATTCGACTTACAAATTCGATCCAAAATGGCTAAAGTGTCTGTATGAATCAATTTTTTGAACCTTGATCGTGCATGTTAAATGTGATTTTTTTGCTATTATACGAAATAAAATTTCATATCTTAATAATTTGAACCCTAAATCTTGTCTGATATTACTGCTTGTTCTTAGAAACCTTCCTGGACTTTTAACTTAAGTCGTACAACCTACTTTATTTTTTCTAGTACATCAAATTTGCCCCCCTAAACTTTCAAAAATTAATCACAATTAATCACATCCATCTCTTGCATTAAATAGTTGATTACGTGAGCTTGTTGGTATGTTTTTTGACCAAAATGCTCTTCTTCTACATATGAGCTGAATAAAAGAGGATAGCTTCTTTCTCTTCTCTTTTGTTTTACATTTGGGGTTGAGAAGAGGAAGAAATGTAATTATTCTTGAATTTTGATGTGATGTTGGATTAAATTTAGAAGTAATTATGTTCAAACCCACCGGTTACACGGCTACATCTTAGTAGCCACCATGCAAGATGATGCAGAACTGAAAGGGATTGGGATTATGGTAGAAGAAATTTGTAGTTTTGGAGAATTAAATTAAGATTTCCTAACGAGGGGATAAAGATATGGGTTTGACCTTCTCACACCGGAGATTGGATTGCCTACCAATTTTAACACCTCTCATGAAGAAAATTTCTTCAGACCTCATGCTTCAGGTGACTAGATCGCTCATTCTCACACGTCGCATGCATATAAAATTTAATGGAATTCAAATTACTGATTTTACAAGTTTAATAATTTTTACAAGTTTAAATTTTTATTCAATCTTTCATAATAAGATTCAACTACATGCCCATATTTATAGCAAACTAAACAAAATCCTATTCAGGCTCATAATCAAACTCTTAACATGACTTAAACTCTAAAATAAAATAAAGATAAAGAAGATTTTTCTTAAAAGGAAACTCAAAATTCTAAAATAGATACAAAAAGGATTCAAATAAAAGAAATATAAAAAGAATCAAAGACTCAAAGATCGAAATCAACTCACACTTTGAAAAGACTAAATTTGATGCAAGCTGGATTCCCAATCGTTTTCCACAGCTTTGAAGATTTACTTTATGGTGAATGGTAATATCAGGAGCATTCCCGAAAAGAAGTAAGCAATCATCTTCATGACAGTATAGGTGATGGATGTAATAAGTCAATGGTACAAGCAAATTCATTTCGGTTCATGCGAATTCATTGCATCCAACCCACTGGAATAGTTAACTCGATCATATTAGGATCAATCATTAACAGAACTCATTGAGAACATATATGATGTGTGCAAAACTTTGTAGGTTCAAGGATGACGCTCTTCAGAGAAACTATATTCATCTCATTGCTCTCGGATGCAAATTTATGCAAATTTCTATTTGATTCTACAACATATTTATGAGTATTATGATTAATTGCAGTAATTTTGTTAGTCTTGGATCTTGGAATGCAAGACAATCATATGATATGCAGGATGCTTGAGGATTGCACTTTGTCTATGATCAATACCTAACGCCGGAGAACCCGAGATTATAAGGTGAAATGACTTCATTTATGGGTTGTTACTAACCAACTTGTTCTTTTGATCTCCAAATACACTTTGGGTTTGGTTATGAGTCAACATAAATTTCTTTTTCTCAAAAAATGATGTGTGTACATGATGTGTCTACGACTTTTTAAAATGCGACACGTCTAGATCATATGATCTACCTAATGAGATATGTGCAACATTCACTGGTAAACTATCATACTAAATGCCTTCCTGATAATTCAAAAAAATTGTATATGTACTATATAATGTTGGGTTACAACACATGAATTTTCATTTACTCATATTATCTATGGTTGTAGGTGAGGTTTAGCTTCAAGTCTGATTTCTTAAAGCTGTCTTGATGACTAAATTAGTACAATCATTTCCGTACTCATCACTCGAAAAGATCTATATCTAATCTTGATATCAATTAAAAATATTTATCATTTACAAATCATCCCCACTATAAGGTATTGTAGCTAAATATCTAATGATATGCAATCGAATATTTGTTGGGAAATTTGAATGCCCGTAGCACACAGTGGAAACCCTCGACGAATAGCTACCCAATAATCACTATATCGCGATCTTACATAGATAATCTACAGTAGCAAAATCCAACCAATTTAGCAAGATACAAATAACAAAAGCAGAAAAGTAAAAAATCAAGCGACACCGAGTTTACCCCTGGTTCGGCCCGCTAACGACGCATATCTCCAGCTTTCCGATGATGGTTTCTACTAATATGATCAGAGAGAATGCACCAACTCCTTCAATCTTCTTCAACAATAGAGAGCCCCAATAGCACACAACGGAGACCCTCAACGAATAGCTAACCAATAATTGCTATACCGCGATCTTAAAGAGATAATCCACAATAGCAAAATCCAACCAACCTAGCAAGATAAAAATAACAAAAGCAGAAAAGTAAAAAAATCAAGCGACACAGAGTTTACCCCGGTTCGGCCCGCTAACGTCGCCTATCTCCAGTTTTTCGATGATGATTTCTACTAATATGATCAGAGAGAATGCACCGACTCCTTCAATCTCCTTCAACAATAGAGAGCTCCAATAACTCCAAAATTGGACTTCAAACTTTACTCATCAAAACACAAAAGATCTCAAATCTCACCAAAATAGAAGAAATCCAAAAGCTGTCACAAATAATCCCTCAACCCGAAAAGAGAAATCCCAAGAAAATTACAAAGTATATTAGTCACCAATGTATATGCTTAATCTTCAAGATGTGTGAGGAAGAAAATCCTTGATGACGACTCAAACAAACTCTTCTCTTTGCATACATGCACGCACTTCATATCAATAACAAGGGTTGTGGAGCAGCAACAAATTATGGCCGTTCGATTTGACTAATAATCAATCGAACGGCCCAGATTCAAATCCGCAACATCTACGCTGTGCGCCATCAGACGTCTGGCCCAAAGCGGTCAGGCGTCTGATGAAATCATGTCTCTTAGAAACCCTTTCATCATCAGACGTCTGGCTGCTGTAGAATCCAGAGAGTTGAAAGAATATGCTCCATGCCCTTCAGCCGTTTGAAGGCATGTTAGACGTCTGATCACATAACATCAGACGTGTCTGTCTTCTGATACACTTTGGAGCGGCCAGAACCAGACTTTTGGTGCTATACCACCAGACATCTGATGGCTGTAGAATTTCCAGGGTGAACTTTGAAGCATAAACTTCAACAACATTAGGCTCATGCAAGTCCTTATTTGTATCACCAGCGATTTCAAGTGAAATATATATCTCAATTATCTCATCATTATCATGGATATCTCTAAGTATAAGTCCACACTGGGATATTAACTGGCAAAATGATCATATTTGTGACACTTGTAGCATTGTAAACTATTTAGCCTTTATTGCGATAATAATTTCAGGTTTATTCGTGTTTTCAGAAGGATGCTTAGATTGCTTCCTGGTTTTAGGAGTGAACTTTCTACATATAGGCATGTGTAAATATGACTCAAGGTCATGTGCTGCCGTGAAAATCTCATCTGGAGTCTGCGCAACATGTGGAAGCATCTTACTTTGGAACCTAATCTTTAGCCATGTGCGAAATCTGAAAAGGTAATTTGAATATCTTTCCGTCCACCACACGTAACAAGTAAATTATTGAACTTATTCATATACTCTCTTACTGATAGACTATTTTAGCAAAGTTTGTTAAACTGGTCAAATAGGTGATCTCGATAAGACTTGAGAAGCTAATTTCTCTATAAGCTTGGTTCATCTTATCACATGTACCAATAGATTTTTGATATACTCTTTTTGTCTCTCTTAATCGAAGCCCAATATATCTTAACTGGTCCTTACAGTTTCATCGTATCCAAACTTCTCATGCGTGCGTCAAACATACCATGCCACTCAAAGAAATGGTGTATATCTATAACCAATATGCGAAAATCGAGGGTCATAAGTACCGTCAAAAGTGGGTACATCTATCTTGACCTTACGAGTAATATTATCTTGGATTATCTATTCTCGGTATCATCATCATGATTAGCACATCTCCTATCTTGGTTTGTGTCATTGCCTTGCCCATCCTTACGTCGTGTCCTTCATAGACTTATCAAGTTTGTCTCTATTACCTCCACGTGTGTTGAGTTACTTAATACTACAGGCTGTCTTCTTGATAGGGTTGGATCATCTTATGAATGCTTTCTAAGATAACCATATCTGATGTCTCTAAGTGTTGGATGTTTCTATCAATCATGTTAGATACTACAATTATTCCATCACCAAATAATATGCAATGCAAATTAAAACACACAAATGACTATGCACTTATAGCCTCAAAACTAATGTGTGACTAATTATGCAAAAGAAAAGAAAATCCTAAGGTTTGATTCTATATGCTAAAACGTGCAAGCCTACACAAAATGAGACAATTAAACTAAATACAATTAACAATAATAATCAAGTAATCAAGTATAGAAATTCATGGAATTGATAATTAAAGATTTCGTTCAGAATAGAAGGGAAGGTACCAATAGGTGAAGAACATTTTGTGCATGATGTAGTATCTTTATTAGTCGATGGAGGATCAATTTAGAAGTTTGGAATCAAAAATTCCAAGCAAAAACTTGAAAAATGGGCTAGAAATCAGTAAATTATCCAAACATTAGCAAAAATAATATTCAATTCTAGGTTGGCTTTGGTTTAGCTCTCGGGTTAAGTTAGGTCTGCTGCAGGGTCGAATTCAGATTGAAGTTTTATAGTTAGATCCGAGTCAAATTTGGATATGGAAGAAGCGGGTCATGTCCCATAGCGGGTTGAGTTCTTGTGAGATAATTCAAGGGTGAGTCAATTTAGTCTTGGCTTGAATCTGAACTCAATCAGAAATCTATGGATCTTGGGTTATGGCAGTAGTTGAGGACAACGATGATAACGATGGTAAGTAGAATTACCTGCAACTATAGCGGTTGTCGACAGTGTTACAGGGACAACGACTATGGTGGCAACAAGGCAGGTGATGATAATGTTAGGTCTTATACGAAGGTGGATCGAGGCCTTTTTGATATTGATGATGACATGGGTAAGCTGATGCTAAGGAAGATGATGTCGAAGGTGATGATGATACATAATAAAGAAGTTATTGATGCTGCTGGTGATGAGAAACCGAGTCATGCTTATGATTAATGTTAGGGTTGGATTATGGCTTTTTATTTGGGTGTTGGGGTTTTGAAATTGGTTGCTGTCAATGGAGGTGAAGGCAGTGAAGATGGAGATGTTGATGATGATAACCCCTGTGATCTTGTTTGTGAGAGATTTGGCTTGATTTTGATGCATTTTGTTGCAATTGAGAAAGAAGATGAAGAATAACTTCTTGCTTTTTTGCTTTAAATTGATATCAGAGAAGTTTGTTTTCCCTTTTTAAGCTAAGTGAAGGAAAACCTAACTAAATTGAAGAAAAAAAAAGAAACAGATGATGAATGGAAACAATATGCTTTTTAGCTCTGGTACTACAACTGATGCGGAACAGAAGAGAATGAGGTTGTGGTGGAAGAAATTTGTGGATTTGAAGAACTAAATTATGATTTACTAACTAAAAGATAAAGATCGGGGTTTGAGCTTTTGCCTATAGAGATCGGATTGGTCATCGATTTTAACACGTGGCATGAAGAAGATTTCTTCGGAGGTCACACTTAGGTGACGTGATCGCACACTCTTGCACCTCGCATGCACCCAAATTCAATGTATTTCACGCCAGAGAGTTTACAAACTTAATTTTCTTATTCGCTTTTTCACAATAAAAAATTCAGTGACAGGCTCATATTACAGGCTTACATGGCTCATATTTAGAGCAAAATAAACAAACTCATATCTAGACTCATATAAGGCTCCTAACAGAACTCAAACTCTAAATAAAATAAAAATATTTTTTTCTTAAAAGGAAACTTAGAAGATGAAAAATAAAAATAAAAAAGACTCAAATAAAAGAAATAAATATAAAAGGACTGAAAGATTAAAGGGTTGAAAACTCTGAAAAGACTAATTTGATACAAGCTTGATTCTCATCACAAGGCCTCAAGGTATTAAACTGATTGGGGGAACAAATTTGAAGCCATTTTGCAAGGGTAAACCCAAAATGCATTAGAAAACCAGGAAAGGCTAATAGCCTTGAGTCTCGACGTTGGTAACAATAGTTGCTTGTAGAGACTAGCAGACCTGCAAGTTGCCTTACCATCATCTTTAGAGCTTAGAAAAGCTAAGAAGAACAAGAAGTGGAAGGAGCAATAAAGCAGATGTAGATGTGATGCATGATGGTAGCGGGACGTGATATGGTAGGAATTTATAGAAGAAGAAAACTTGAAAGTTGCTAACTTTTCGGGTTTCGCAACAATCACTGACTCGTACCCCTTACATGCGGAGATTTTTCAGACCTCTCGCTCATGTAACTAAGCCCACTCACACATCAATGCAAAAGATTTGATTTTTTATGAGAAACTGAAAATTTAAACTAAATTTTTATTCTTTATTGATCTATCTAAAAAAATAAGTTTGTGGCTCTTATATATGTTTAGAACTTGGGTTTCAAAAATCACATCCAATGCATGACTAAAACTCTATAATACATAAAAGACTTAAAATAAATAACAGACTTAAAGGAATCAAACTCTATCTCCTTACGTTTAAAATCTAAAATAAAAAGGAAATCTAAAGTTGACCTTTATCATTTTATACGGCTTGAGAACTTCATTGCCTGGTGAATGTCGACAAGAATAACATTATCGGGCAGAGATAGTAACTGGAGAAGATGCATCAATGAATTTTAAAGTATATGTAGATTTATAGACAAATATCTTTTGAAAAGTTACCCTAAATCATAAAAAATAAAAGCATATAAAACCTTACTGGTAAGATGTGGACGATTTGGGATGACAAACTCGATGTGCTCAATTTCCTCAAGCTTCCTTGAAATATTCGATTCGGTCACATTTGGATCATCATTCGATAAAGCTCGTTAAGAACGTATATGATATATGCAAAGCCTCCTCATTGGTTCTAGGACGAACCTCTTTTAGCAAACTTTAATAATATCGTCATCCATAACTAAAAATTCATGCAAATTTCTCTTTAATTCTGCAGTAGACTTGTGAGTATCATTATTTATTGCAAGAAGTTCATAAGTCTCGAGATGCAAGCACTCAAATCATATGCAAAATGCTTATAAAATGCATTAGAAATAAGGTTAAAGCATAACTCTAAAGAATTGTGATATACATGATGGGATATGGAGTTAGTGGTTTATTAATGATTAGCCCATTCTTTTGATTTTTAGTTATCCCCTTAGGTCTACAATGGGTTAACATAATTTTCTATCCTCCAAATATAAATGTGTCTTTGTTGTCTTTGTTAGATCTCTTAGAATGCGTAATATCTAAAGTCATACATCCAATACTTACCTATTAAAATATATGTAACATCCATACGTATGACATCACATATCATGATAGCTTGAAAACTGGGTAGATACTAAACAATATTGGGTAACAGAATGTGATTTATAATCAACCAATGTAATGTTATAAGGCTATCGATCAGATTCGGCTTTTAGTCGCATCTTCTTAATAGCTGATTTGGCGACTAAATTAGTACCATATTTCCATCAATCGTTGCTTTAAAAGATCTATCTTCAAATTTGACGTATGTAAAGGAAATATTAGTTATTCGTCAATCATCCTCATTACTAGGTATATCAACTAGACATTTAATAATATGTAACCAGTCACTAGATTCCTCTACATCATTATGTGTATCATTAGTTTTCTCAGGTGAGTTGTATTCTTCAGTTAATTCATCATCATTATTGATCTCTCACACAAATAGGTTTTTTATTAGGACATTGACTAGTTAAACGACCAAAGACATGACATTTGAAACATTGCATCTTTTTAGGTTTTTGTTGTAATGGTTTTCTAACCTCAGCCTTTCCATTTATGTCGTTAGCGGTATTAGGTTCAGATTTAGTTTGGCCGTTTAAATGACTCCACAGCTTTAAAAGTAGGCTTTCTGTCTATATGGGCTCTCATGGATGCCAAATTTAAGGCTAAGTTAAATGATTGGTGCACATTATCTACAGTGTGGGGAAGCATACACGCCTAATGTCCGCTCTCAGTGTGGGGAAGCATACACGCCTAATGTCCGCTCTCAATGCAGAATGAAACCTAGCAATGGTATATCGAGGGTATTCTTGTAGCTTACTTCTAACGAATAAGTCATTGAACTTAGTTACGTATTCTTCCACTGTCATGCTTTGTTGACGTAGGTTGTTTAATTTTTTTAATAGACGGTCTTTATAGGTAGGAGGCAAATATTTCTCTTTGGGATTGATTTTTATTTCATTCCAAGTCTGTATAGGTTTCAGATGCTCTCTTTCGTTGTCTCTCTATTGATGTCTAAAAGATTTTGATAGACACTATCAGTTTTATTTTAGCAAATTAGACCTGTTTTAATTTAGTAAATTAGACCTTTCACTCATTTGATAACTGCATCATTCAAATAATGCTCCAGTTATGCTAACAAATCTGAGATTATGTGAGTATTATAAGTTCCATCAAAATTGGAAGCATATATCCTAATCCAGAGTTTAATATTATCTCATCCAAAGTTATCCTCAAAATTATCATATTGTCTTCTATTATTTTGATTATTTCCATCTTTAAGCATTTTAGATTTATCATCAAACGTACCTCTGTGCTTTATTCTTGTAACTTTGTTCTTGATCAAATTGTTCTCTAAGGCTTCCAGGCGATCTTTTGGTCGATTTATGTCGGCTTTAAGTTCTAGATGTATTTCTTTTGAAGTTGATTTTCTAGATTTTAAATTGTATTATCATCAATATTAGATCATATGGTTTTGCCACTACGTAATAACATACAATGCTAATCAGTCACACAAATACATATGCAAGATCCTAAACACCAACTAGATGCATGCAATAATTATGCAAATAAAATAAAATCAGTGGCTTTAAATCTATATAATAAAATGCAATCCTAAATATGCTAATGCAACACACAATTTAAGACTAGAAAAATGATGTGATACTAGTGATATTAAATAATCTGAACAAAATCAAATAGAGTAATTTTTGAAATTTAATAATTAATGATTTGATCAAATTAGAGGTTATATGGAGTGAATATTCAGCTTTGTAGTATCATGCAAGGCTAACTTGTAGAGCGTCAATCCAGATGATTAGGGCTATTCAGATGACTAGGGCTGAAAATCTCATGTCAAAAGCTTGAGAAATCACCAAAATACGCTGAAATTAAAACCTTAAAATACCACCGAGATTCTGACAATTCAGAAGTGAAAAAGGAAAAGCCGTACTGTTGCAGCCGGATTGGATCGGCTGGTCAGCGGCTAGGCTGGGTCGTTGACCGGCTAATTGCTCGGTCGGCTCTGGTTGGCTTGAGTTGTCTTGGGCTTCGGCTCAGTCGGCTTGTCTGAGTCGATGAACATAGGTTCAGTCAATGACGAGGGACAACATTGCGTAGTGGCTTGGCTCGACGGAGACGGAGACAGAGACGGTACTGTAGCAAGTAGCTCAATCGTCACCAATGATGATTTCTGACATCTCATCGATGATTTGCCGCTGGATTGTTGCTGTGGGTTTGCCGGGAAACGTGCGAGCTTCTGAGGCGGTAGTTAGGGTTAGGGCTAGGGTTTAATTTCTTTTAATTTCTTTTTTGTTTCGTTTCTTTCTCTTTCCCCTTTTTTTGAATTTTTTCTCTTTGTTTTTTCAAAATGTTTTTTATTTTTGATTTCTTCTCTCTTCTTTTTTTTTGAATTTTTTCTCTTTTGCTTTTTTGATTTCTAAAACTAAAAAGATTTTTTTTAGATCCCTCTCTGATTTTCCGCTCTTTTGATTTTTAATCTAAAACCTAACTAAAAAAGATTTTTTGATAAGGAAAAAAGAAAGAGAAGATAAATCCGATTTTTGCCAAGTTTGACGCATGATGGAAGTGGGAAGTGATGTGGTGGGAATTTGGAGAAGAAGAAAACTGGGAAATTGATAACTTTTTGGGCCTCACATTGTAGGAATCTCATTATCACCCATTCACACGCGGAGATTTTTTGGACCTCTCATCCATGCAACCAATCTCACTCTCGCTCACACCAATGCAAAAAAAATTGATTTTTATAAAGAAACTGAAAGTTTACATCAAATTTCTATTCTTCATTGATCTATCTAAAAAAACAAATAAGTTTGTGGCCTTTATATATGCTTACAACTTGGTTTCAAAAGTCACATTCAATGTTGGACTAAAACTCTAAAATAAATAAAAGACTAAAAAAGGCTCAAACTCTATCCTAAATAACATAACCAAAAGACTCAAATTAACTATAAGTATCAAAGGAATCAAACTCTATCTCCATCTCATATATAATAAAAAGGACTCCATCTGAAATTTAAACTTGGTCTCTATCAAGATGGACTTTGGAGGGTAAAGGGAGGTAGAGCCAAAGAGGAGGTGGAAGCGGGTGGAAAAGATGGAGGAGTTTGTTGGAGATGAAAGGGAGCTGTTTGGGGGGGGGGGGGGGGGAGGGAGAGCATGCTGGGTTGCATGTGATCAATGGACTTCTAAAGAAAGAAGAAAGAGGAAAGAAGAGGAAAATAAGAAAAAACAAAAAAGGAGGGCACCAATGACTTTCCATGTCTAAATTAACTTTGTCACTTAACAATCTCCCTATTGAAAGTTTAAGGATTTTTTCGAGGGATGAAAAACATTTTGGAAGTTCTCACTTTAGTCAAAAGTTTAATGGGTTTTTTGAAATTAAGCTGTATATTAGTTTTCATTAGTTAGTATTGGTGGTATCTGTCAGATGGATTGTCTAAGCATGCTTGAAATTTGATCTAATATGAGTTATACGTATCTGAATGTAGCAAGATTTGAAAGCTTGAAATGGCTTACTTTTTTATGTCATTAGTCACATTCGCACACATCTCCTAATCATCCTAATCCCTTCCATCGTCCATTCATGGCTCAATGGTTCTCAATCCATCGCAGTGATCCTGATTTTATTGCATGTCATCCTCTGATTCTATTGTAATCCCAATTCTAAACCTGAAACCCTTCTATTTTCTCGCATCACATCACTAAAAGCATGTGTATATGATTTATCCTTGAAAAAACAATTTGATGAGGTTTGTGCACCGTATGAGATGGGAGAAGAAAGGTTTGTGTTTTGGAACTTGGAAAGCATTTTTCTAAGGAGAAGAAAAAGAAAGTACATGGAGTTAGGGTTAGGTTTTGGGAGAAGAAATATAAACATAGGACGAAGAAACATGTACAAACTCATTCTTGGTTTTTATCCATTGTTTATTTCATGGAATTAGGTTTCTCCCAATACCCTTTGATATCTGGTGTTTCTTCTCGGTATCGGGGGTTTCGTCTCGATTTCAGAGCAGACCGAGATGAAACAGATATTGTTTCTCGGTTTCGGTCGAAACTGTGCCGTTCTGACCAAAACGAAAGGGAAGAAAGTGGAAAAAAGCAGAGGAAAATTTTTTGTTGAAGAAGCATGAAAACATACATGGAAAAAAGAAATAGAAAAAAATAAGTTGAAGAAGCAACACCTTCCGCCGTCTTGAAGAAAAAAGGGCACGACATCGTCATCGGCTTCGTCGGCGTCGAATTGGAGATAACGGTTGTCTGCAACGTAAGACTCGGCCCGCCGCTCGCCGTTTGCAATGAACGAAGAGGTTGAAGAGCCCTTCGTTTCATTTAAAAGAGAAGTGCTTCGTGTTTTAGTTAAATTACACATCTTGCCAACATTTTACATTTATTTACTAGCTTGCCATTCTCTTTTAAACATTTTAAAGAAATGTAATGGCAAACTTGTAAATAATTGTAAAATGTCTATCAAAATGTGTAATTTGACTTGTAGCACTAGGGGTTGGTTGATTTTTGTTGCTATTCATCTTACACATTTTGTTAACCATGTTCCATTTATTTACATGTTTGTCATTACCTTTTAAAGAAGTGTAATATATTTAGCAAAATGTGTAATGTGAATAGCAAAACTATTCTAAATTCAAGAAAATACGTATTTTTAATATTTGATAGTGTTATACAAATTTGTAAATACATATTAGTAATACAAATTTGATAGTATTTGATAGTATTTATTTAATACTTTAGTTTTTTTAAGTATTAGATGCTTTAATATTTGATAGTGTTTGATATGTTTTTAAGTATTTAAAACTACCGATACGGATGAAACAAAACAAAACTCCGAAGCCACCGAAACCTAAAATATCTGGAAGACCAAGATCAAGACCGAAACCGAGACTTTTAACGTTGGTTTATTTTGCTTGATGCATAACCCTTATACCCATTAACCTATCAACAGTAGACAGGGGGAAATGACATTTTTGCACTTTCATTAACAATGCTCATTCAGGTTGGATAAGAACTTAATAGGGCATTCTGATGCCGAAAGCTACATAGAGAGGTTTTTTTTCTTGGAAAATAGCGAGTGAGTAAATTTCTCCACCAGTAATTAATGAGCACTGAATGATTGTCATTTTCTGTTGATGCTGGAATAATCACGAGAATTAAATAAGTAAATTTAATATTTTTCAGTTTCCTGTTTTCAATGTATACTTCCGAATTCCGGTTCATTTAATGAGTCATTCCTAAACTTCCTGAGAATTTTTTTTCCTGTTGGACAGGATAATCTTAATTAAATATTCTTGACTTCTTTTTTTGGAACTATGGCCCTATCTTACAGGATCCAATCAAGGCTATCCATTTTAGCAATGCGAATCCCGTCTGTCATGCATTTGATACTGATGCCAAGGATGGACATGATTTGCTTATCGGACTGCAGGCAGGAGATGGTGAGTTAGTTTGTATATTTTGATTTTCTTCCCCCTCTCTTGGATTTTATGATCTCTTGCTAATCGTGCTACAGCTGTTTACATTAATTATTTGAATGGTTTGTCTAGTTTACACGGTGTCATTGAGGCAACAATTGCAGGATCTGGGGAAGAAGCTTGTGGGAGCTCAACATTACAACAAAGACGGTGCAATTAATAATAGGCACGTATTGATTGTTTAAAAAATTGTAGGACATTATATATAACTTTTGCCTTTTCATATACTTTATTACTATCTAAATATCAGGAAATGAAGTTTGGTTTGACATTTAATTTATATTGCTGGATCATAACTTTCATGAATAATGAGAATGGACTGTAATTTCCAGACACCCGCTGATGCTATTGGAATTTCGAATGACTATTGGACATGATTTTGTAATCGGGTTCACATGATATTTTTTGTTACAATTGCACTAAAAGTAGTCATGAAATATGCAAATGTCCATGCAATGTGATGCGGACTCCCTAGCCGCCGCACCACATGCCGCGCGCCGCACCCGGGTCCCCACTTGGTGCTTAGGCTTAGGTGATTTAGTTATCTAGGGGTATTCTAGTCTTTTCAGATTATATTAGTAAATCCCATCTTTTCTATTTATTAGGGCTAGCCGTCATTTTATTTTCTTATGCTTATTTTGTGAAGAACAATTGTAGGCATCTCTTGTGAAGGTTTTAGGCTTTGTTCCGTGCAACAAAGCTAGGAGAGTGAGTCTCCTCTCGAAAGAGACTCATTTATCAATCTTTTTCTTAGTTCTTCGCAATCTAAAAGATCCAAAAATCCTCTTTTTATATTTTTCCACCTTTAAATTCTGAAATTAATTGATACGAAACCCTAGTTCATATCAAATTGCTATCAGAGCATTGAGATCCAATGGCGACAAGCACGAGGTCAAAGGCGGATGGCGTGGATGAGAAGGTGCAAGGGCTTCGAGAAGAGTTCAACAGGGAGATCGAGGGATTGAAGAAAACCCTAGGTGAATCCATCAAGGATCACGCCCATTCGCAAGAGGACATCCAAACCGAGCTTCGGGGCATGCGAAGGGAAGCCGCGCAAACGGCACGGGACATCCAAGGGTTAAAGGAGGCAACTTCAGATTTGAAATTTTTGAGGGAGGCCACATCGTCAATTCCGGAGATAAAAGCTATGCTCCAAGCCCTAACGATGGAGAGGGGAGGAGATCGGGACAAGAGGATTCAAGGGGGAGAAAACCAAGGAGAATCGACACTTGAATCGGCAAATTGGGAGCAACCGGAGGGGGCGACGGCTACGACAACAAATTTGGAGCAAAACACAACCGCCACAAACCTTAGAGGGGCCGGCATGCCCTGGAAAAGGCCGACAGGCCCTCCTGGGCCTGCGGCAGGCCCTCCTGGGCCTGCGGCAGGCCCTCCTGGCCCATCAGGGCCTGCGGCTGGAGCAGCAGGCCCTTTAGGGCCTGCGGAACCCTCAGCAGGCCCTGTCGGGCCTGCGCAGCAAGCGACAGGCCCAACTGGGCCTGCCGTAGCTGCGGCAGGGCCCAGTGGGCCTGCCGCAGCAGCTGCAGGCCCGGAGGGGCCTGCTGCGACTTTGGCAGGCCCGTTCAGGCATGCCGCTGTCCCAGCAGGCCCAAACAGGCCTGCAGTCCACTACTGGGGGCCTGTCGAGGTGCAGGCAGCCCCCTGGGGGCCCGCGTCGACGCCAACTACCTTCCGGGGGCCCACGGCAGCGCAGACAGCCCCATGGGGGCAAGATGGAGGCGGATGGGCCCGGGACACGACGATTGGGGCTCCAGTAGCCCAATTTTGGAGACCAGAGGCTCATCCACAGGTACTGAGGCCACAGGTGGATCCCAGACAGGCCTTTGATGGCTTTCCAGAGCGGGGACAAGGCCCGGTGGGCTATTTTGGAGGACGGACAGCACCGGTACAGCAGCCTAGAGGAGCAGGAGGACCCGTGATGGCACGACAGCAGGAGTTTCCGGGTTACCATTACCAGCCTGAGGCGTGGGAGCGACCCGGTTGGCCTGAGGAGTTGTACGGGGTTGACGGGGGAGGACCAGTTGAGGCAGTCGGCGGAGGATTCGGCCGTGGGGGTGACCGCGGTAGAGATGGGGGACCACTGGGGGACATCCATGCAGATCGCCGCCTTATGAAGCTGAAGATGCCGATTTTTGACGGCACAGATCCGGACGGGTGGATCTATCGGGCGGAGCGGTACTTCCAGGTGATGAGGCTGACGGAGGAGGAGGTTCTGAGGGCCATCAGAATCTATTTCGAGGGCAAGGCGTTGGCCTGGTACAGATGGAAGGTGGCGCGGACCCCCTTTCGCACTTGGGAGTAGCTGTCCGTGCTGATACTAGACCGGTTCTAGGAGACTTCAGGGGGAGATTTCTATGAGCAGTTATTTGCTTTGAGTCCGGAGGGGACGGTCAGGGATTATGTGGAGAGATTCGAGATGCTGAATAGTAGGGTGAAGGGGGTGACCGACGATGTGATGATTGGGAATTTCATGAGGGGGCTGAAACCCTCTATACGAGCAGAGCTGCGGATGCAGAGCCCGGGGACATTGTAGGATGTCCTTCACCTGGCCCACAAGGCGGAGGAGAGGCATGCAGAGGAGAGACGCATTCGGGGGACTTGGGGAGCCCAGAGCCAGCGCAGTCAGACAACACCGGTCCCACCTCCGGGGGTTACAGTAGCACCAGGGGACGCGGAAATGAAGAGAGAGGAAACCCGACCAGTGATCCCTGGTAGGCGGATGACTGAGGCTGATATGAGGGCAAGGCGTGCTGCAGGCCTCTGTTTCAGATGCGATGAGAAGTTCAGTCCCGGTCATCGATGTGCGAGCAGGCTGATGCAGATTGTGCTAGTACCGGACGAGGGGGAGTATGCAGATGATGGGGAGCCAGTGATGACGGAAGAGAGCGAGTTTGAGCACGCACATCTGGATGTAGCGGAGGTGTCCCTGAACTCCTTGGTAAGGGTAACCATGAACCATACCATGAAGTTGTCAGGGCGATTGGACGACGCGCCGGTGACGGTACTCATAGACAGTGGGGCCAACCACAACTTCATCTCTCGACATTTGGTGGATCTTCATAGGTTGCAGATGAGCACCTTGTAGACGTTTACGGTCCTTTCAGGGACAATAAAGAGGGAGGAGAGCAGTGGGATGTGCAAGGGGCTGAGTCTGACCTTACAAGGGGTGCAGATCGTGGAGGACTTCTTGCCTCTAGAGTTGGACAATATCGATGTGATTTTGGGCGTGCAGTGGCTGAGGGGGTTGGGCGAGGTGAAGATGAATTGGAAGCTGCTTAGGATGGAATTCCAGGAGGGGGGTCGCACGGTGGTTCTGACAGGTGACACTAGCATCTGTTTTCCCTCAGGGGCCTTCAAAGCCAAAGAGCCACCTTGAGGACAAGGTGGCTCTTTTAGGGGAGGTATTGATGCGGACTCCCTAGCCGCCGCACCACATGCCGCGCGCCGCACCCGGGTCCCCACTTGGTGCTTAGGCTTAGGTGATTTAGTTATCTAGGGGTATTCTAGTCTTTTCAGATTATATTAGTAAATCCCCTCTTTTCTATTTATTAGGGCTAGCCGTCATTTTATTTTCTTATGCTTATTTTGTGAAGAACAATTGTAGGCATCTCTTGTGAAGGTTTTAGGCTTTGTTCCGTGCAACAAAGCTAGGAGAGCGAGTCTCCTCTCGAAAGAGACTCATTTATCAATCTTTTTCTTAGTTCTTCGCAATCTAAAGATCCAAAAATCCTCTTTTTATATTTTTCCACCTTTAAATTCTGAAATTAATTGATACGAAACCCTAGTTCGTATCACAATGTTTGTGAAATGTGTATATTTCATTTCTTTGATCTTTGAAGTTCTGCAATTCTTGTCTACAATAAAGCTTGGTTGCTCACATTGGATTCTGAACAATCTTATGGCATGTGTTCTAATTTCTGCAGCATCAGTTAGGATGTCCTATGTTGATGTTTGGATCTAATGGTTGAAAAGCATATAATCCTTTGACAACAAATGGAGTGAGTATGCCTCTTATTGAAATATAAACAGAGGCATTTCTGGCTCATCTTAGCATATTTAAAGTGTTTTGACTTATTTCCAAAGCCAGCTCATGTGTCCTTGCTTATTGTGGACATCATGTACAAAGGAATGCAGTACTCAGTAATAATAATTTTTGTATTTTGTGTTGGGTGTTTTTTTTGGGGGGCGCTTGGGGGGGGGGGGGGGGGGGGTGATTATTACGTGGAGAAATATAAATTGATGAAGAGAATTCAGTGTTTGAAGCTTGAGCAGTGTTGTTTCTAAAAAAAGGATTGATGTTTTAACTTGACTGCTTGCAAAAAAAGATTGTTTCTTTTGTCCACAGCGGATGGCACAACGGGGGGAGGGATTCATGGACAAACATAGGGATTTAATCTTGTGTAAAACACATTTAATATGGTACCAGAATAGCACAAAGAGATGAAAATATTGTTTGGATCCAGAATTTTACTATGATTTAAATTTTCTGATGGGTAATGCATAATAATTGTCTTCCCACTTTTTCTAGACATATTTTAATGTCCATACTGTCAATATCATATTAAGGAAGATGTTCTTTTAAATGGACAACATTTGCGTTTTGTTGGAGTTTTTGAAGGTTACATGCACTGCTTTATACTTTATAGTACCAAAAAAAAAGGTATAAACATGATAATGGGGATAACTTGCGGCCCTTGAGAGTAATGTGGTCTTAAATATGGTCTTGAACATGGGTTGAAAATCCACCCCAAACTCATACTCAATCTATCACTTTTAACCACTTCTAAATGCCAGACTATACCGACAACTCTTGAATACCCCAACGGCAACATTGCAACATGTCTCTAGCACTGCTTGAGTTTATTTACATGATAATACATTGAGGAATGACTTTAGTCTTAATGGAATAAGCTTCATGTTGAAAATTGTGAGTGTCATGCCATTTGTTTCTGTGATATACTTTGAACTTACTTGGGGTCCCATACATGTTCACATTTGCTGACTGTTATCTAAAGTATAAACTTGTAGTGTCCACATGGATATCTATTACTATCTACGTCGGGTTTGTGGATGAGGGTTGTCGCCAGTGGCGGAGCCAGGAAATTTTCATTTAGGGGGCAAATTATAAGCTAATAAAAAATAAATTCTACGTACAATAAAAACCAATAAAAAAGTCACCAATTACATATTCACATTAAATTTATTAAGTACGTCACAATATAATATATTCTATAAATAAAAGAGCTAGAATAGAATATAATACCCATCGTTAACTTCATGTCCACTTTTTCGATAATTACTGTAGTTTTGCAAAATGTAAATCAATGTCATCGTATATCTGCAGAAAAGAAAACCATCATTATGCAAATAGCCCAACAAAATGAAGATAATGTAAATATATAGAAAGGAAAAGAAGAAAACTCACATTACAATTGTTCTCTTCGAGTTTTCATATTTTGAAACCGCTTCATAATGACTTCATTATCGATCTCTTTGAAAATATCTTTCTCAATGTATACAACCAAACTATCATTCATCCACTTATCTCCCATCCTATTCCGTAATTTGCTTTTAACAATATTCATAGCAGAAAAAACTCTCTCCACTGTAGCAGTTGCAACTGGTAAAAGTAATGACAATTTGATAAGCCTATATACTAATGGAAATACCAAATTCTTCTTCGTTTTTATCATTTTCTCTGCAAGACCAGCAATGCCTTTGATAGTAGAGAACTCATCATTACCACGGACATCAATAATATATGTATCAAGTTGATCATGAAGTACCATAAGGTCCACTGCAGAGAAATCCTCGGGATAGAATTGAGCAAGACAAATAAGCCTTTCTTTATTGAAAGCAGAGAAAGAGTCATTTGGGTTTAAACATGTCACACCAAGAAGTAGCTCTGTACTGGACTCAGTGAAACGATCATCCAATTCATTAAGTTGCATGTCAATTATATTGTTGAATAATTCATAACGAAAATGATGCATGTTTGTAATCCCCTGAGATTTTCTCCTTGAACGCCCACGAAGTTTATACTCATCGTTCATGTTTGGAATATCAATACCATGTTTGCTGCAGAAGGATGACACATTTCCTAACAAAGAATCCCATCCACTCTCTCTCATCATCTTCAATCGATCTTTTGATGTTCTCAATAAACCCATAGCATTTTCTATATCCTGATCTTTTCTTTGTAATGCTTGTGATAACTCATTGGTAACTGCTAATATCCTTCTCAAGCAATGAAGCATGAACACGAAATGAAATGATTCCATAATATCTGTTAATACAGCTGCTTCTGTTCTCTGTTCCGAGTTCACCCCGTCCTCCCTTACAATCTCAAGAACATCAAGCACTGATGAATACATCAAGAGTAGACGAACAATTGTAACATAATGAGAGCCCCAACTTGTATCACCATATCTTCTGAGAGATGTTTCTTGATTTAGACCTTGTCCACTAGAAATTTCTCCTTTTTCGAGCCCTTCAACAATTCTAGCATATTGTTTTTCTCTAATCACCTCCATCCTTTTACATGATGCTCCAACTATGTTTAGAATGCTAGAAATAAAATTAAAGAAATCTCCAACTTCATTATGTTTCTTCGTGATTGCCACGAGAGTCAACTGAAGCCTGTGAGCAAAACAATGTATATAGTACGCACTTGGATTGTCATTCAAAATAAGTGCTTTCAAACCATTAAATTCACCTTGCATGTTACTTGCTCCGTCATAACCCTGACCACGCAACCTTGATATGCTTAACCCATGTATAGAAAACAAAGAATCAAGAGCCGCCTTAAGTGAACTTGCAGCTGTATCTGTCACATGTTGAATGCCAATAAAACGTTCAATAATATGCCCATTATTATCTACATATCGTAGAACAACTGCCATTTGTTCCCTTATCGATATATCTCGTGACTCATCAATTAAAATTGAAAATAATGAGTCACCAAGATCTTTAATAATCACATTAGTAATCTCCTCTGCAGCAACTTGAGTAATGTCCTTTTGAATATCTGGAGAGGTCAATTTGTTGTGGCCGGGAGCTTGACTGAAAGTAACTAAGTTAATATATTCATTATTTCTAGAAAGAAATCTCAAAAGCTCTAGAAAATTTCCTTGGTTGCTTGAACTTTCACATTCATCATGTCCACGAAAAGGAAGCCCTTGATACAACAAAAAACGAGCACACTCTATTGAAGCATTCAATCGAGTTCGGTACTCACTTTGACTCTTCGTTGTCTGCTTAGATAACAAAGGTATGATACTTTGTTTTTCGTTCATTAAATTCTCACATTTTATCCGAGCTACATTGTGATCACTATTGGGCTTTCCAATGTGAAGATCAAATCTCTCCTTCTTCTTCCAATTTGAAAATCCATCACACACAAACGAATCCTTACCCCCTGGGGACTTGAAAAGATAACAATACAGGCAAAACGCGGCATCTTTAGATATGCTGTACTCTAACCAAGTTGGGTATGCACCAAACCAAGCCGAATTGAAGCGTCGAACAGATATATTTCCAAATTGCTTTTGAGGAAAATCATGTTGTAAAGGCTGACAAGGGCCCTTTTGTAGATATGCTCTTCGAATTTCATCTCTAACATTCACATCATATTCGTATATTGGTCTTCTTAGGCCAGGGTCAGCAATGAGTTCGTCAGGATTGATTTCAATATGACTTTTCTTTGAACTTGATTGAGCAACATTGCTCAGATCATTGGATGACTCTCCAACCCCAATAGATTTGCGTTTGAAATACTTTTCTAATGACATGATAATTCTGTTTATAAACCTGCATGTTTCAAAATTAAAATTTTCTAATAAAATTTTCCATCGAATACTAAAAGCGATGTTTTCTATCCACCTATGGGTACCCAATTTCACAAAAAGGAAAACACAAATACATGCAATTGAAACTAAACTAGATATATGAAAAAAGATCTCACCTTGGAATAGCAACACAAATTGCTAAAGCAACACAATTTCAACAACACAATTTCAACCTGGTTGACCTGCAAATTCATAATGAGAACACTAAACAAATGAGAACATTGAACACTAAACAATACAGACTCTGGTCATGTAAATTGCAAAAACCAAGAATTACATGAACGAAATAAACCATAGAGATAATGCTAAATGTGCAACATATCCGCACTGCAGGGGGCAATGGTATATCAAGATTGAACTAAACATCTAAGCGGCACATTAAAACTCAACAGGTCACATCACATGATTCACATCCTTATGTACAGTTACTCAATGAACCATGAATATTAAGTTTACTTGATTACTTCCTTTTTCCCGCTTATAAACCTGCAATGGTTCGTGGGTGAACTTCAACAAACAGTCATACAGAGAGAGAATTAGAGAGAATTAGAGAATTAGGGGTAGAACTGAACAAGGTTAATTAAAGAGAATTAGAGAGAAATTAGAGAATTAGGGTTAATTAATATAGAGAGAATTAGAGAGAAATGAGATAATACACACTGTACACAGAGAGAATTAGAGAGGTGGTGTTGTGATGTGAGAAAAATTAAAGAAAGAATTTGATATAAATTAACTCTACAGGCTACAGGCTACAAAAAATCTTACCGGCGGCGGCAATTGGGGGAGATACGAACAGGGGCACGCCGGCGCCGCACGTGTGCTGGGTGACCGTCGGAGTCGGAGACTCGGAGAGGAGGCGAGGTGTAGGCTACGCGCTGTGCTTCCGTTTCCGATCGAGAGATGAGATTCGAGAGCCGCTGAGAGGAGAGCTGCTGTTTCCGATCGAGATAGAGGAGAGAGGCGCTTAACAACAGGGTTGCGGGGGTTTTAATCTTTAAATGGGCCTGGGCTGTATACCGGGGCTTTTAATTTTTAAAAACGTTAGGGGGCAACGGCCCCCTAAAGCCGCCGTGTGCCTCCGCCCTTGGTTGTCGCTAATGTCCACCATGCCAATCCTTCACTGTACTGCAGTCTCTTCCAGAGATGTTTTATGGGATGAGTGCAAAGAACCATTGGCTATGGAGGAAGATATCTTTTTAAATTTCACTAATTAGGTAAATGTTGTCTACTGCTGTTTGATGGGAGATGCCATATAACTGACGGAGCTACCAACTTCACAGGAGGAGGCATTATAAGTAGAATTTGTTATTAATCTCCCCCTTCTCATTTATCAGTTGGAATTGACATTGATCTGTTGGTGTTATTTGCTGTCTGCAGCCGTTGTTCTTGTGTCGCATGGGTACCAAATGGTGATGGCACTTTCGTAGTTGGTCATGCCGATGGAAACATATATGTCTATGAAAAAGTGCGTTCTGAATTGAGTATAAATTGATCATTATCAATACAAATTTTGGTTGCTTATCTAGAGATTTTTCCCTCAACTCATTCTTTAGGGGAAGGATGGAACCGTTGATTCTTCCCTTCCTGCCATCAAGGATCAATCTCAGTTTAACGTCACACATGCAAGATCTAGTAAGGTAGGTCTATTTACTTGCTCTTTGTTTTTTCTCCTTTTATAATCCTAGTTCAAAGAATTTCAGGTTACTTCCCTTAAAAATATGATTTTCAGGTTACTGATGTGAAATATTAAAAGTCTCTATGAGCTTCCATTATGGTATATTGCCATTAAAGTGATAGAAATAATACCTTTTTGATATGTGTTTTGTTTAATTGCAGAGCAATCCTGTAGCAAGATGGCATGTTTGCCTAGGCTCAATCAACAACATTTCTTTCTCAGCAGACGGAACACATTTGGCTACGGTTGGCAGAGATGGTATATGCTTAACTCAGATTATTTTCCTAATCCATTTTTCTTTAATTAAATGGCATGGTCCACTTCTACATTGAGCAGGGTTTTCTTGTAGGTTATTTAAGAGTGTTTGATTACTCAAAGGAACAACTAGTATGCGGTGGGAAAAGCTACTACGGTGCTTTACTATGTTGTGCATGGAGGTAACACACATTTTCACAATAGCTAATAGTTTGATATGGTAGGTAAATTCGAATGATGAGCCTGTTGTATCTTGCATATTTTGATAAAGATTGTTCAGTTTTTATAGATGCTTCCGAACTGTATGTATAAGCAGATTGTTAATGGTTAACTCTCTATTTTAACTAAATGTGTGTTCTATACTAGTGCGAATCAGGTCTTCCGAATCCTTCGTTGTAAATTTCAATCAGATGTTTCTGGCTCTTGCACTCTTTCTTTTCAGTATAATATAGTTTGCTCCCCTTGTTTTCAAGGCTCTCTACACCATGTGAGTTGCTGCATTCGTGTATCCATTACTATTTCACTTGTGTACAACATCTATGCCATTAATATGCATCAGTGCTTTGTCTGGAAAATGGGGAAAGTTGGTAGCTGAAATGACGACTCCTATAGTATGCTTTAGCTTTGACTGGGGAAATGTGTTTGGTTTTGATTATAATGAATAGCTTTGGAATACCAACTGATCTCTTTTGTTGATTTATCTGGCATTTTCTTAGAGTTCTATCAAAATCTACCTATTGGATACATTGATTTATGAGACCCCCATATGCCAATTGGAGAACTTTAGAAATTAGGGGTGCAAATATCCATTAGCTTGCTGTTATTACGAGATAATTGGAGAGTGAATGGGTGCCCTGTTAATCCTGACTCTAAAAGGGTGGTTACAAATTGTGGGTGGTTGCGGCCCTCAAAAGGGTATCTCCATGTCCATTATGGCCAACACAAATACGATGTCGGTGTCTCTATGAGAAAAAGGTTCATCCAGTTCAGTGTTTACCAGGTTGTGAAGTATTAATTGTTGAAGGGGATGGAAGAAAGGGAGGTTGCTACTCATTGGCAATTCTATCTTAAAGTTCGTTTGTGATCATTTTAAAGTTTACTTTTTGAGCAAAGTTAGAAAGTCATGCACCAATTGGAGGGTACTGTGCTTATCTTCAAAAAAGAGAGAGAAGGGCTCGTTTAAGCAAAACTAGTTGGGCATGCGGTAGTTGTTAGACATGTAAAAATGAAACTTTTAGCCCCTTGAATATCTTTTCTACAATCTGACCCTGCTAGCTTCTTGCCTGACCGTGTGGCTTGAAATTCCAACTGTGGCATGTAATGATCTTAAGCGTTTCAGTGGTGTCTAGTTGGTCTAATGATTTGAGGCCCTAGGTTGCTGTACCAATTGGTTGTAGTTGCATTCTTGTTATGTCTCATCCATTTACTTGAGTTACATTAGAAGGCTGATAATCATTGTCGCACTTGTATTTAAAACCAAATTAGCAAATATGGACAGTTAAAATCACAATGAAACTTATTATCAACATTTTTATGAGGTTGAGAACTTCCCTTGATACCTTACTTTAAAATCATAATTTGGAATCTAGTCTCTAGTTCTAGGTTCAAATCAGCAGTTCTATGTTTCGAACTAGGACTTTGCAGTAGAAAATTGAGGTCTAATACTTATCATCATAAACCCTAGGATCATTCAAGTTTTGGAAGATTTCAACTACAATACTTGTTATGTGCTTGAATGTGGGTTTAGAAAAAATTGCGGCTTTGGTTTAGTGTCTTTAACCTATAGTCCATACTTAGCAAGTAGGGTTAAGGCTTTCTGAACTTTTAAGGCTTAGTTCTTAAACAAGACCTAGTGTTAATAGTTGATTGAAAAGTTTCTTTTTCTTAAAAAATTAAACAGATGATAAGGAATGTTACATATGTGCCAACACTTTAATTGGAAAGCAAATTTCTTGTTTTTGACTTGGACTTCTAATTAAACGATCACTTCTGTTTTTTTGTAGTTTTTTGTTGGTCAAACTCCACTGTTCTAGTCTTTTGTCTGTTAAGTCGTTCAGTAATCTCTCTTGTTTTGTTTTGTCTTTTTAATTAAAAGAGAAGGCATGAAATAATTAAAGCACAGATGTATTTTCGAGGAAGAGTGGAGGAACTTTTAACTAGAGGGAACGGAAGGATATGTTCTGGTGCCTGGAATGGGAACAAGGAGCTGGATAAAGGATAAGAAGATGGCTTAAATTGACACCAAATTCTTTTTTTCCTTAATTCTCATTTGTTCCATCCTTTTATCTCGTTGACTTTGTGCTTTCATTATCGCCTATTTTCTCATCAGGCAAACTAACATGAATGATGAAATTTAAATAAGCGAAGGGAAAATAATGTATAGTGAAGGTTTCGGGTTCTGATTGCTAGTTATATAGACAATTATGATACTGAAATATGTGCATTCTTGCCTCTAATGGTACCTCATTTGTAGATAACAACAGAAGAAATTCACATTCAATGTGACATCCTCAATGTGATCTTGTTTGCGGATAAGTGATTACTTCCGATATGAAGAGATGCTTTCTGTCAAATGAAACTGAAATAATGAACTGTCTGTTTTTTTTGGTTTTGTTTGTTTGTTTGTTTGTTTGTTTGTTTTTTTTTTGTGGGGGGGGGGGGGGGGGGGTTCATGCTCCTGAAATGTTTATGTTAGTATCTACGGTTATTACAACTAAAAAAGTTGCCTTCACTACCAAACTCCCTTAGGTGATGATATATCGTATAGTGTGGAAAATTTTCATATCTTGGTCTAAAGTTGGCGTTCACAGTCTTGCTGCTGCTGAATCATTTGGCTCTATATATCTGTGTGTAGTGTGAGGAGAGGGGGTGGTTGAGAAATTTAAACTTTCATATGGAGGAAAATCATCTTCATTTGGTTGGTCCTTTCTAAACAGAACAAGAAAAATTTGAAGGTAACTGATACGAATCGCTTGCCGTTTGGATCAAATCAGCGAATAAATGATTAAAACAGCGATTTAAAGGTGGAAAATGTAAAATAATGGAAAAACAATGAGAAAGCAATGAACTTGATAAGGATTCTTCGAGACGAATCAATCTCCCAGCTTTTATTGAACGCCTAAAAGCCTAAACAGCATCAAGATGATAACTAGATTGTTCAGAGACAAATCAAGCATAAAACATCCCTAATGACGGCTAGACCTAAATATAAGAAAAATGGGATTTACTAATTGGTCTGGAAAGACCAAAATACCCCTGAAGTGACTAATTTCCGCCCCCACGTCTCCTCCTGCGGAAGTACGTGATCGTGGGCTCCGCTCTAGCCGCTCCCCCCGCGTGGGCTTGGTGCGTCCGCATCAATACCACCCTAAAAGAGCCACCTTGTCCTCAAGGTGGAAGTCAGGGAATTGCTCCTGTATCACGTCATAGGCCTCCCACGTCGCATCACAGTCCGGTAGGCCCGCCCAATAGATCAGTACCTCCTTGCGCCGCCCTGGGCCCTGTCGAATCGCCCTCACATCCACGGGCTCGAGTAGTACCTCCATGTCCTCCGTCAGGGAAGGAGGCAAAGTGGACGAAACCGCCTGATCTCCAATCGCCCTCCTCAGCTGTGACACGTGGAACACTGGTTGTATCACCGAAGAAGGTGGCAGCTCCAACCTGTACGCCACCTGGCCAATTTGGCCGCCACCTGGCCAATTTGGCTACCACCTTGTAGGGACCGAAATATCTAGCTGACAGCTTCTCGTTCTGCCTCCTTGCCAAAGATCTCTGCCGGTACGGACGCAGCTTGAGATACACCATATCGCCAACCTGAAAGTTGACATCACGTCGATGCCCATCAGCCTTGGTCTTCATGACCTGTTGAGCCCTCAATAAATGCTTCCGCAGCTCCTCTAGCAAGCCATCCCTGTCCCCCATGTAATCCTCCACCTTGGACACTGGAGTCTGCTTGGCACCAAAACGGAGCAAAGACGGTGGATCTCTCCCGTATAGCACTCTGAAAGGCGTCGTCCCAGCTGCAGAGTGGTACGAGGTGTTGTACCAGTACTCCGCCCAAGCCAACTACATATGCCACTGACGAGGTGTCTCTGAGGCGAAGCACCGCAAGTAAGTCTCTATGCTGCGGTTGACAACCTCTGTCTGGCCGTCGGTCTGGGGGTGGTAGGCTGTACTCCTCTTCAGGACCGTACCCTGCACCCTGAAAAGCTCCCGCCAGAAGCCGCTCATAAAAACCTGGTCCCTGTCGGACACTATGGAAGCTGGCACTCCATGTAACCGTATCACCTCTCTCGTGAAAGCCGTAGCCATCGATACTGCAGTGTAAGGGTGCTTCAACGGAATGAAGTGCGCGTACCTACTCAGGCGGTCCACCACCACAAATATCACCGTGTAGCCCTCTGACCGGGTTAATCCATCTATGAAGTCCATTGTCACCTCCTCCCAGACACTCTCTGGCAACGCCAGCGGCTGTAACAGGCCCGCTGGGGCCATGGCCATGTACTTGTGACGTTGGCACACGTCATAAGCTGCGACTAAACGCGCGATCCTCCTCCGCATCCCAGGCCAATATAGCTCTCTGGCCATTCTTCTGATAGGTCTGCTGCACCCCTGAATGGCCCCCAGTCACCGAACTGTGGAACTCCTGGAAAAGGACCGGTATGAACTCTGAGCTCAGTGGTATCACCATCCTCCCCTGGTACAGCAATCTGCTCCCTGCTAACGAGTACCCAGCTGGCCCCTCCTCGTCACTCTGCAGTCTCTCCCGGAGCTGCCTCAACTCCGCATCTGCGTCTGCCTCCTGTAGCATCGTCTTCCAGTCCAACCACATAGGCCGTGACAGCGCCCTTAAATCGATGCTCTCCTCCCGACGTGACAAGGCATCCGCAGCCTTGTTCTCCAATCCGGGCCTGTACTCGATATCGAACCGGTACCCCAGCAGCTTGGACAACCAATGCTGATGCTCCTCTGTGACGAGCCTCTGCTCCAGTAGGTACTTGCGGCTCCTCTGGTCCGTGCGGACCACGAACTCCCTCCCCAACAGGTATGGCCGCCACTTCTGCACCGAGAAAACTATGGCCATCAGCTCTCGCTCATAGACCGATTTCAGTCGTGCTCTAGCGGTCAGCACCTGACTGAAATAGGCGATGGGCCTACCCTCCTGCATAAGCACCGCTCCTAGCCCGTACCCCGAGGCGTCAGTCTCCACCACGAACGATATGCTGAAATCCGGTAAAGCTAGGACTGGCGCCGTCGTCATAGCCACCTTCAAGGCTTCAAACGCCTTGGTGGCCTCCTCTCCCCCACTTGAAACCGTCCTTCAATTGCTCGGTGAGAGGCCAAGCAATCGTGCTGTAGCATTTGACGAACTTCCTGTAGTAGCCCGTCAGCCCCAAAAAGCCCCTCAAAGCTTGTAGTGTAGTAGGCAGCGGCCAATCTAGCATAGCTGCTATCTTCGACCTGTCGGCCGCCACCCCCTCTGCCGATACTACATGGCCCAAGTACTCAATCGCAGCTGCCCGAAACTGCACTTCCTGTTGGCGAAGAGCTCGTTCGCCAACAGCTCCTGGAATACCACCTCCAAATGGCCTATGTGCTCCTCCATATCCCGGCTGTAGACCAGGATGTTGTCAAAAAATACAAGTATAAACCGCCGTAAGTAAGGCTGGAACATCTTGTTCATGAGGGACTGGAACGTCGACGGAGCATTCATTAAGCCAAAAGGCATGACGAGAAACTCGTAATGCCCCTCATGGGTCCGAAAAGCGGTCTTCGGCACATCCTCTGGCCGCATCAATATCTGGTGGTACCCCGCTCTCAAGTCGATCTTAGAAAAGACCGCTGCCCCATGTAGCTCGTCTAACAGCTCGTCAATTACCGGAATAGGGAACTTGTCTGCGACAGTCTCCCTATTCAGCGCCCGGTAATCGACGCAGAATCTCCAACTCCCGTCCTTTTTCTTCACCAACAGCACTGGTGACGAAAAAGGACTCACACTGGGCTGTATTACCCCCGCCTGCATCATCTCCCGCACCATCCGCTCTATCTCATCCTTCTGCGAATGCGTGTATCTGTATGGCCGCACGCTGACTGGAGCCCCATCCCCCCGTAGCACGATCGCATGCTCGTGTCCCCTCTGCGGAGGCAGCCCCTGTGGGATCTGAAACACCTTATGGTACTGCTCCAGTACCGGCTCCACCTCCTCCGCGGTCTGTCTGCTGCTCCGCCTCAGTCGACAACCCCTGGCACTCCACCAGGAACCCATCACCCTCATCCCGCAACGCCCTAGTGATGGCCTTGAAGGCTACCACCGAAAAACAGAGTGTAGGGTCTCCGGTCAGCACCACCGTCCGCTCGCCGTCCTGGAACTCCATCCGCAGAAGCTTCCAGTTCACCTTCATCTCCCCCAACTTCTTCAGCCACTGTACCCCCAAAATGACATCCACATTTCCCAACTCCAGCGGTAAAAATTCCTCCACTATCTGTATGCCCTGAAGCATCAGGCACACCCCTTTGCAGAGCCCCTTGCTCTCCTCCATCTTCCCCGTCCCCAGCAACACTGTGAATCTCTCCAACGTGCTCAGCTCCAGACCATGACGCTCCACCAACTTCCTTGAGATGAAGTTGTGAGTCGCCCCACTGTCAATAAGTACGGTCACTGCCTGCTCTGCCAACGTCCCTGATAACTTCATGGTATGATTCAGAGTGAATCCTACCACAGAGTTCAGGGAGACCTCTGCTACGTCCATGTGCACATGCACCTCATCCTCGACCGTCAGCTCTGGCTCCACTACCTCCTCCTCATAGTCCTCCTCGTCGGGGACGATCACGATCTGCAGCAATTTGCTCGCACATCGGTGACCGGGGCTGAACTTCTCATCGCATCAGAAGCATAATCCTGCTGCACGCCTCGCCCACATGTCTGCCTCCGTCAGCCGTCTGTCGGGTACCACTCCTGGTCGGACCTCTCCTCTAGGCTCCGCTGGTGCTCCTGCTGCTGGGTGTGGAGGGACCGGTGCTGCCAGACTGCGCTGACCTTGAGTACCCTAAGTCCCCCTCAGGCGCCGCTCCTCAGTATGCTTCTCTTCCGCCATATGGGCCAGTCGAATGACATCCTCCAAGTCGTTGGGTCTCTGCATCCGAAGCTCCGCCCGTATCGATGGCTTCAGTCCCCTCATGAAACTCCCAATCAACACCTGATCGGACACCCCCCGTAGCCTGCTGGCCAACATCTCGAAGCTCTCCACGAAGTCTCGAACCGTCCCCTCCTGCCGCAGTGCTGAAAGCTGCTCATAGAAGTCCCCTCCTGACTTCTCCGGGAACCTATCGAGGAGGTATGAAGAAAGCTCCTCCCAAGTACCAAAGGGGGAGCGGGCTGTCTTCCATCTGTACCAGGCTAGGGCCTTGCCCTCAAAGTAGATCCCAATAGCCCGCAGGACCTCCTCTGTGAGCTGCATCACCTGGAAGTATCGCTCCGCTCTGTAGACCCAGCCGTCAGGATCGGTACCATCAAACGTCGGCATCTTCAGCTTTTTCAGCCGACGATCCGTGTTTATGTCGCCATACTGTCCTCCATACCCCCCACGGCCGCCTCCAAGCACCATCACGCCCCCTGCCCCCCTCCGGGGCCTCCGTCGCCTCCCTCGTACATCTCATCCGGCCACTGAGGTCTCTCCATATCCCCCTCAGGGATGTAGTTCCCCAAACACTCCAGTGGTCGTGGTGGCTGCGCAAAAACGTGCTCTCTAGCCCCTCCGTGCTGCTGAACGGGCGCTGTCCGGCCCTCCAGATGGCCCCCTGGGCCCCAAAATTGGGCCGCAGGAGCCCCAATCGTCATCCCGGGAGCCCCTCTTCCTCCGTCGGGTCTCGTCGTCGCTCCTGGGGGTTGAACAAACCCCGCCACGCCCCCAAAAGGCCTCAGTGGTCTCGTCGGGCCCCCAAAACGCGTCGCCGGGTCCTCAGGAGGGGTGGCCCAGGCTGTGGCGCCACCCCGAGGCCCTACAGGGCTGCCACACCCCTAAAAGGGGCCCCTCAACCTTCCGCGCCCCCCGTTGGGGGCACCCCGCCTCCCGCACCCCCTGTCGGGGGCGCCCCGCCTCCAGCGCCCCCCGGAGGGGGCGCCAGCCTCCAGACACCCCCGACAGGGGGTGTCGCTGCCGTGGGGGGGGGGGGGGGGGGGGCGAAAGTGCCCGTCGAGCCCCCCAGGCCCCGCTGGGCCTGTCGAGCTCTCGGCAGGCCCAGTTGGGCCTATCGCACTTCCGGCAGGCCCAGTTGGGCCTGCCGTGCTTGCCGCGAGGGCCTGGTGGGCCCCGTTGCTTTCTCCCGCAAACCCTAGAGGGTTTGGCCAGCCGTCGCCTTGGTTTGGAGAGTTGGTAGCCGCCGTTTCGACGACAAACCCTTCCGGATTTTTGCCTCGATCTCCTCCGATAGCCGCCGAGATGGTCTGGAGCATCGTCATCATCGTCGGGATCTGCGCAACCTCTCTCGCCGTTTTCGCCGCCTCGATCCTCATGTGTTTGAGTTCGACTTGGATGTCCTCTTGCGTATGTGCGTGATCCTTGTTAGAGATCACCATGGCCGTCTTCAATGATTGAATATCATCGCCCATGGCTTTCTTCAATTCCTCCATCTCGCGGTTGATTTCTTCACGAAACCCTTGAAGCCGTTCTTCCGTCGCGCCGCTTCTTGTCACTCCCGCCATTAGATCTCACCGCTCTGATACCAATTTGATACGAATCGCTTGCCGTTTGGATCAAATCAGCGAATAAATGATTAAAACAACGATTTAAAGGTGGAAAAATGTAAAATAATGGAAAAACAATGAGAAAGCAATGAACTTGATAAGGATTCTTCGAGACGAATCAATCTCCCAGCTTTTATTGAACGCCTAAAAGCCTAAACTGCATCAAGATGATAACTAGATTGTTCAGAGACAAATCAAGCATAAAACCTCCCTAATGACGGCTAGACCTAAATATAAGAAAAATGGGATTTACTAATTTGGTCTGGAAAGACCAAAATACCCCTGAAGTGACTAATTTCCGCCCCCACGTCTCCTCCTGCGGAAGTACGTGATCGTGGGCTCCGCTCTAGCCGCTCCCCCCGCGTGTGGGCTTGGTGCGTCCGCATCAGTAACTCAGTGCTTACATTTTGTGTTGGATGAAGCCATGAATGGATGCAAATATCAAGGGAACCACCAATTAAATGGGGACATGGATCGGTGGTGCATATGAGGTGTCAATCCACCTCAATCCATTATGCGGTCAGTGGCATTGGCATTCCAAAATAGATTTCCTGGGACTTATTGGGACTTGCTGAATTGGCTTTATGAAACTGAACTTTGGACGGCTCAGCAACCTGCCTGGTCCATAGATGCTAGTTTCTTCGTTATAAACAAACTTACAAGATTTTGTTGTTAAACATGGACTACTGGTGGCAGCCATGGTCATTCCATTGGTCTTGAAGACCCAAGGATGATGTTGGTGAATGAAAGTTTTCAATTCATGCAATTCACACAAATCAGAAAAAGAAGACTGGGTATCATCGTCTCACACGTCTCGCACACAAAGATTTTTCTTAGATAACCAAAAATACGCTCGTACTCCAATACAAAAGATTTAATATTTTGCAAACATAAAGTTTGCCACAAATTTCTCAAATTCTATTCAACTCTCATCATAATTTAATAGTTAAATTTAAAGTTATATTTTATAGGTTAATACAAAGACTAATTTGACTCGTATTCAAACTTCTAAATAAACTCAAATAAATAGGCCTAAAGAAAATAAAAGAGTTCATTAGAACATGAAAAAAAACATTCAAATTCCTTTACAAAACAATAGTCTAAAAGGACTCAAATAACTAAATCCAAAAGGACTCAAATAAATTCAAATAATAAAATCTAAAAGACTCAAATATAAAAATATTAATTTAAATTCTATTTGAGTGGGATCACAATCATTTTTACGGCTTTGAGAACTCAACGACTAGGTCAATGGGGACAAAAAGAGCATAACCGAGCATAAATTTGTAAGCTTTTGTTGTTGGAAAAGACATGTTTGTGAACATTGAAGTGAAGCAGTGTATAAATTTGTAAACGTGTAAACGAAGATAAAAATTTGTAAACTTGTAAACGAATATCTTCTTGAAGATATTTCCAAATCACGAAAGATATAAATGTATATGGAGTACGTGTGTTGGTATGATGAGGAGGATATGAGATGATGAAAATCAGTGTACTCAATGAATTCCAGTGGGACCTCCCACTCCAAACGAACTTCTGGCATGGAATTATCATGCAGTTCAGAGCTCCAACTCGAACTCAGTTACATGCTTGGACTCGGGTTCGAGTTTGGACTTGATCATATGCTCAATCTTGATCATAAGTATGGATGTAGATTCAGGCTCTAACTTGATCTTGGACTTTTTGTCTGGCTTGGGCTCAATTGCGAACTCGGCCTTTGGTTTGGGTTTTTGTTCGGGTTTCAAAGGCTTCCTCATGTTGAATTCATTAGAGCTCAACCTGTTGTGATCAACTCGAATCTCGGGTTGAGAAGGAATCAATGTAATTTTCTTTCTATTAAAACATGAATAAGTGAATGTTTGACCTTTCAGAGCCCATCACATATAAATTGTGCAGCTAGGATCTTCCTAGCAAAATACGTGCAATATTCATGGATATAATTAGTGGTGCAAAATGAAACCGACACGAACTCGGCTTCCTTAACCGGTATGGTAGGCCTAACCTGGTTAAGGTCAAATTCGAGTCAATCCGATCGATCCGGATAAAATCCAGGTCATGTGTGTTTCATGCTCCAACCCGGATTGACCCGGATCCTACCCGCTTTGTTTTTATAAATATATAAAATATTTATATTATGGATTTTTGGTTATGGGTTTGGGTGTATTGCACACAATGAGCGATTGGTTCGATTCTTTACATTTTTTTTCTATAATCAGTGTTATAAAAGGCGGTTTCATTATGCGCGCGGTCTAGGATAATCAGTGTTATAAAAGGCGGTTTCATTATGCGCGCGGTCTAGGAGCGCATATCGCATAAGCGGATTATGCGGCCGATTATGCGGCCGATTATGCGGTTTACACGAAAATGAATAATTTAGTATACAAATAAGCAATAAGTTTATGTATATGTGTTTGTGTATATTAAATTAAAAAAGATAGGAACAAGAAAAGAATCATATCAAGTTTTAAAAGTATGGATACTAAAACATCAACGTCATTATGATGATTAATACATAAAATACCTAACGTCTAACGTCTAAAGTAATCTACACACAAAACATAACTATTTAGTTTTACGTCCAAATCAAAAGCTTGTCAAACATACGCACTTTAAAATTAAAAAATGATATTTATGTTTAACGGGTCGTGTTTCTTAATGGGTTGAGATTTAGTTGCCGATTATGCACCCGCATATTCGCATATGCGGTCACATAACATTTATGCGACCGATTATACGACCGACCGCATAATTCAACCGCGTATCTTAATTTTCATGCGGTCAAAGGCCGCATCCTTATATGCGGCCGCATATAACTTGTTTTAGAACACTGTCTATAATTACAAATCAGAAAACATCAAATAAATAAATTTTAAACGGGCTAAAAACACCAACAGGTCCAAGCCTGGTTGGCACGTGATTAACCTTATATCAATGTGGTCTTCGGTTCGATGCTTGGTGTTTGCAAACTTAATTTTATTATTTTTTTCAAAAGAAACATAAATCCGGGTTGGATGGGGCGGGTTCAGATTATTTGACAATTGGCCGGGTTGGATGGGATGTGTTCAGATTATTTGACAATCGGCCGGGTCATGTATGTGTTGAGTACCCGACCCGAATTTAATACGATTTGGGTTCTGATATACTCTTAAATAGGTCGGATCAGACTTGACCCGGCATGTACACGGATCGACCTGACCCGTTTGTCACCTTATGTATAACGTTGATGAGCATTAAACATCAC
This sequence comes from Scilla litardierei, assembly GCA_030789695.1. Taxonomy (NCBI): domain Eukaryota; kingdom Viridiplantae; phylum Streptophyta; class Magnoliopsida; order Asparagales; family Asparagaceae; genus Scilla; species Scilla litardierei. The sequence goes on along the minus strand of JAULAV010007420.1, from coordinate 8,832 downwards.
TGGGTAGCTGAAGGAGCAATCGTATCAACTCAAGTGACGTTATATGGATGTGAATGAAGTTCATCAGTTATATCACATTCTTTATAAGGTGGATTTGTTAACAATATTAACATAACATTCTTTATCAATCATCACTTTATAGGACTTATCATCTACTTTGAAATAAGTATGGAAGTGCTAGTCCTACGACAATCTTCCTCACCTTCATGTGTTGGTAACATTTAACCAAATAGAGATAAGCATTAGATTACCAGTAGTACATTCAGGTACATGGATTTCTTTGATGATTCCTTCAAAATATGTAATGGGTTGAACGGCTTGCAATTGATTCAAATGGATATAAAATCTGATGGTAAACGATGTTAGAATCTTCAAAATAATGAACTATGCATAAAAATGGTCGTGAAATCCTCCGAAAATCCTCTGAAATTTTTAGCAGTTACTATAACACATGAAAAATCCCAAAAAATTCTTGTAAAAGCACATGCAAAAGTATATCAAAAAAATTTTTGAAAATTTTTTAAACTCTATTTTGAATTTTTTCTTCTTTCTTTTTTGATTTTTTCCTTGTCGGGTTTTCAATTTTTTCCTCTTTTTTATTTTGCTTTCAATTTTCTCTCTTTTTCTTTTTTTTTTATCTTTTTTAATTTTTAAATCTAAACCCTAATTAGAAGAAAGAAAAATGGGGTGATGACGGAGGAGAAACGAAAAAAGGAAAAAATATTCAGGATTTTGAGGATTTTGAGGATTTTGGGATCTGATACCAAGTATGACACAAGACGGAAGAGGAAAATTGTGAGGATTTGGGGAAGAAGAAAATTATGAGGATTTGGGGAAAAAGAAAATTAGGGATTTGATAAATATTCAGACATCGCATCGCATGCATACTGGAGATCTGATGAGCACCGACTCACACGCCTTGCATGCGTAGTATTTTCGAACCTTACGCCCAAGCAACGAAGCCCACTTTCGTATTCCAATACAGAAGATTTAAATTCTGGTAAACACAAAGTTTATATCAATTTTCTTAAATTCTCTTCAACTCAAATCATAATTAAAAAGTTAAATACAAAAGCATATTTATAGGCTAATATAAATATTTATTTGGCTCGTATTCAACCCATAAATAAACTCAAATAAAAATTTCTAAATAAAATAAAAGAGTTTCTTATAACATGAAACTCAAAAAGACTCAAATTCGTTTACAAAAAGAAATTCTAAAAGGACTCAAATAAATAAATCCAAAAAACTTAAATATACTCAAATAGTAAAATCTAAAATACTCAAATACAAAAAATATTAATTTAAATTTAATTTGAAATTGGATCCCCCTCATTTTTCATAGAACTGAATGGAGAAAAATTAATGCAAGACAGCACAAAATTTGCGATAATGGCTTTGTTACCGAGGTTGGAGTCATGGGCTATGGTTTAACAGTCACAGTACCATACTCGATTTTGTTGCATAATAATATTTATATTTGTGCATATCTAGCATGTTTCCCGTACTTTTTTCTATTTTCTGTCCTATGGAGTTTATTTTGACATTTTTTGCAACCTTCTGTTACTCTTGTACTTTGGAATGTTATAATTCATCTGTGTATGGAGGACATCTATTCGACCAAATTGTGTAATGTACTGTTGCAGTTCGGATGGAAAATACATATTAACTGGTGGTGAAGATGATCTAGTACAAGTTTGGAGCATGGAAGACCGGACGATAGTAGCATGGGGAGAGGGTCACAATTCATGGGTACATTTTTTTAAAAAATCATTTAGTTATCTATCTCTTATTTCAAACTTTGTGAATGTCTCTTAAGTTGATTGACAGGTTAGCGGTGTTGCTTTTGACTCACACTGGTCAGCACCTAATGCAGATGGAACAGGAGAAAATATCATGTATCGGTTTGGTTCTGTTGGCCAGGTATGAAATATTTTGTCAAGTATGATATTACATACTTTGTTAGAAGCTGGTTCCTTAACTATAGTTAGTTAATTACTATTTCTTTGATGTGTGTGTGTGTGTAAATAATTGTCTCTTAAGAAATTCAAGTTTAATTTATTAATTTGCTAATATAAGTGTCTACAGTGGACATTGTCATTTTGGAGCATGGTAATTGGGTTTTAATGAATAATATATGTAGACTGCTAAGCGCTTACTTTCTGTGCATGCACATATGAAAACACGAACATACAAAATAAATAAAATTAAAATTAAAAAAAGAGAAAAGGTATCCCATTCACTTCCTTTTCCTGCTTCCTTTGCCTCGTCTTTTTTCACATGAGCATTTTTATCTGTCCCATTGTTCTGTTAATTTTTCCCGAAACCGTCATATATTCTCTTGTAGCAAATACCCTCAGTAAGAACAGAACATCTGGTCTGTTTGTGCATCCAGTATCTCTGCTGGTTGATATCATGTGGTACATAATGCTAAGACAGAGAAAATTGCAACATCAGGTTGTCTGGCCAAAGTTTATTCTGTATTGGACATCATTCATCGAGTTTTGTATTTATTGTTATAAAAAACAAAGCGCCAGTTTAAGTTTGTGCCCACTGTGCAATTCCTTTTTTACTTAATATGTGAGAACTGTACTTCAGAATCTTTACCCACACTGTATAATATTCCATTGTTTCTTCATATCTTCTTAGGATACTCAATTGCTGCTGTGGGACCTGGCAATGGATGAACTTGTTGTGCCGCTGCGCTGCTATCCACCTGGTGGATCACCTACATTTAGCAGGGGAAGCCCTTCGGCTCATTGGGACGCCGTTTGCCCTGAGGGTACCCTTCAGCCATCTCCAAGCATGCGGGATGTGCCGAAACTCTCACCTGTAGTTGCACACCGAGTGCACGTAGAACCTCTTTCTGGACTGGTCTTTACCAGTGAATCGGTGGTCACAATTTGCCGGGAAGGACACTTCAAGATCTGGGCAAGGCCTGGGCAGGGTGAAAGCAGCCAGTCAAACTCTGATGCAGCTGCAAGTGCAGTTAATACGAAGGATAGGCTCGTCGCAACATCATTCAAAGCAAGTGGTCCCAGTTATAAACCTACCGCATCTGCTCTTATAAGGAACTAGATACTCATAGTTGTAAATTGCGTGCATGTGCTCTTAAATGGATTTAATGTGTCGTCCAGGTGCCTTGTTATCTCAAGTATTCCAGCTTACGGTCAATTAAAATCTGATCTGAAGTACACTGTCTTGCATGATGGTAAGAGGAAAATGGAGTTAGTAGCTTCTCTTTGAAATGCCGGAGGATCCATTGTTAGTTTTTTCGTCGAATGACAGGTGTTATTGCAGCATGTTGATATTCCATTTGCGTGGCGGCGGAGGGAAACCACCGTTGCGGGTGTCTGTACAGCTACATTTACATGAATGCACATAATATTATTCAATGTTATGTAACAGAAATTTTGGTTACATAGTTTTATTTTTGATTTTTTAGTGCCCCTAGATTTACCCTTCTGAATCTTTATTTTTCAAATTCTTTTTGTTGCATTTGATTATTTGGTTACTTGAGTTCTTGTCGGAAGTCTTCTGCTGCAGAGTGTTGAAGTAATAATCAACAAATCACTCCGTCATGTTGTTTACAATAGTGTCTACCCCAGTGCAGCAGATGAACTGAAGGCTTCGATTTTTGTTTATTGTATTAATTTTCTTTTTCTGTCTCACAGGTGGTGGTGGATGCTTAAAAACCCTCAATTTCGGGCAAAGCCTGCAGGAGATCTTTTATTTTGCTCGGATGCTGTAAGCAACTTGATTATACGCTCTTGACTATAATCATGGCTAACGTTGGTAAGCCTTCTTCGTTTTAAGGGTTTTTGTGGTGCTTATTCTTTGATATATTCTCTTAAGTCTCCGGCTTCTATTAGGCCGCCTGGTTCTTCTTTTGTTATGAGTTCTGTTGGTGCTTAGAGTGCTTCTTCAAACTCTCACTATTCTTCTTCAAGGAGTAATATTATATGCTTTTGGTGCTTGGAAACTGGATGTACTAGATGTGTTGTAACTCTCTTTACTGCTGCTTCTTTCAGTTTCTGGGTTGCAGTAAGCTTAGTTGTTATCCTTTAAAGAGTTTTGATGAGCTTTATAAGTCCGGAAAGCAGAATTTGGATTCGGGATGATCTAAGCTTTCTCTAGCCAGGGGTTTCTCTCATAGGATGGAGAACGATCATATGGCGCTTTGCCTTAATTGTATGGTTCATGTTGTGGGTCGCTCGTTTACGGGCAAGAGAGATGGATTCTGCTCTTCACCGTAAAATCATGGATGATGTTTGGGATTGGAGGGTCTGTTCAATTCATGGAGGTAACTTCCTTGTTAGTTGTAGGAATGGAACTCGGTTGAAATTTCTTATGGAGAATTCGAGGTTGATAATGGCTGGGCTCAGGTTTGTGGTTGAGGTTTCCCAGAGGTCTGTTATAATACTGCAGGGTGGAAGAAAATTAAGGTGAAATTCTCTTGCCTTCCTCCTTTAGATTACTATCTTAAGGGTGTTGGTAATCGTACTGAAATTGTGAAGAAGCGTAGGCTGAAAATGGTTTGGTTCAGTGTATTGTGTGGTTTGATTGGAGAGCTGACCTCATTATCTGTAGTTTTTTGGGAACTCTTAATAGGGCAGATTGTGTGTATTATTTTAGTGGATGTTCTCCAGCTGCTTGTTTCTCCGTTATTTTTTCTCTTTTGAAGATTGTTATTTCTTCTCTTTTGAAGATTATCAACGGTGGTGGATCAAAAGATGGTTATCGGGATGCTGGCTCTAGGAGTGCTCATTCTAGAGGTGGAGGTTTTCATGGTGGTAGGGGGTTGTCAAGAAGGGTGGTTCAAAAGAGGTAGATGTGGAGGAGGAGGTGGGGGTTGTGGTTCTCAGTGTCATTCTGTTGATGGCTTTTAGTTCTATTCCCTTGGTTCTTGTGGCAGCTATGGTTGTTCTGTTAGATCTGATGGTGGTTCCGGCGAAGATCCTGTTAGTGACGGCATTGGTGCCTTTAGGTTCCACCTCTTCTATTTCAGGCTGGGAAAATTGGGGCATGACTGCTAGTCAGTATTTTCTGTTCTTGATACTTTTGAGGATGTCGATGACCTAGCTGATTTTGGTTCCCATTTGTCTTCGGCTGAAGGGGTGGAGATTGTTTCTCAGTCTTGTTTTGCTACGTCTTCGACTGATAATCCTACAGTGGTGCTTCCTTTGGCCATTCTGTGGTTTCCTCTGATGGACTTTTTTGATGAGTCGTGTCTCTTCAGAGTCATTCTCTGCTAATCGGTGTGTTCCCTAACTTTCTTCCTCAGTTTTGGTGGGATAAAGAGGCAGCTCATTGAAAACTCCTTTATTCTTACTGTTCTTATTAGAGACTTGCTTTCTAGCTCTTTTGCTTCCGATGTTACCTAAGAAGCTGATTCTGTGGTGTTAGCTTCTATGGATGATGTTGGTGGTGGTGCTACAGTGGCTCATTTTTCTTTTGATGAATGTACAACTCTTGGTGCTTTAGATGCCCAAGTGCGGTTGTTAACATGATGACATTCTTCTCATTTCCCTTTTGAGCAATGCCATGTATGTGTTTCTTTTCTGACTGTTTTGCTGGTGGATAAATTTACTAACACTCATTTTATTCGTTTCATGTGTCCATGGTCCTTATTGTCATCTGAAGGGGGTAATTGCATTCGCCAACTCTCTCTTGTTGAGCAATGCCATCTCTCTTTTAGTATGGCCAAGCTGGATGTATTTTTAGTCACTAGTTCATGGGATACAAAATTCACTATTTCTTCCGTTATTGGTTTATCTAGATACTCACTTCTTTACCTACTCCCAAGTATTTTAGATATGGGAAAACTTGACTTTAAGAGGAAAACTTTAAGTCTTTGATCTCATATTGGCGTGTCATCCCCTTTTTAGCTTTTCGGATTCTGCTAGTAATTTTTATGCAAAGATTACAACTGTAAGATGAAATTGTAAGATTTAGAATTTTATGATGGTAGGATTATGAAGATTGAGCTTCTTGGTCAGCTTAATGTCTCCATCTTTGCTGAGCTCCATTGTCGAGTTTTCTTTTTCTTTTTAGGCAGTTGACCATCCAAGGGGGAACACCGATAAGCTTTATTACAAAATGAGAGATCAAAACAAATCTTCTCTTCACAAACAAAGAAAAAACACACAAGATCTCTTCAAAAGCTCACAATACAATATCTTAAAGTTGGCTCTCTCCAATGGCGGCTCCAATTCTCTCAATGGCGGCTCCAATTCTCTCAATGTGTTCTACTCTCTGAAAACCCTAGCTAAGACCATATATATATCCCTATGTTACAATGTGTGTCATCATTAAATAGGAATTCCAAACGATAGGAATCCCGAATTTAACTGCATCCTATCTAATCACAGCTCGACGCAATTAATGTGCAGCACCCTAGTGGGCCGCATCCCAATGGGCTCACTTCGACTGATCAATCTTCCATCTGTACCAAACGACCGAAAGCACTGGGCCGAATATTCGAGCTATCCGATAGCTCGAACTCGTAGAGCTGTCGACGAATGAGCCATCGGTCGACCGATCGACCGAACACGAACTTCAACCGAGTTACGACCGAACGACCCAATGCCAAACGACCGATCATCAGGACACAGACTTCAACCAAGCTAACGACCGATCGACCAACTGCAATGTAGAAGACCAATAGCTCGGCATCCTCGCATCTGACTTGTGCAGAGTCAGATAGGTCAGACCCAAGCACAGCCGAGTTAACTCTGCATAAGGTAACTAGTCTGTTCGACCAATACTCCTCCAGCGTCGAATCGTGCTAACTTCCACAAATCTCCACTTTGAGTCTTTGACGAGGTTCGAGTCTTCGACCATCGAATGACCCTCATTGCATCACCTTGGTAGAGCATCAACTGGTGTTCTCCTGCCTTTTTGCTCCGAAGAGCCCAATGCTCTTTCGAGCTATACTGGCTCCACCGAGCCACAATGTTCCAGCTGGGCCCTACACAACATCATATCGGAACGACATTGAGCAAGTCCAAACAGTGCTTGAACTTGGCTCGTCAACATGTCCGTCAGGTTGTCATCTGCTCCGATCTTCAACAAGTTGATATCGTCACCTTCTTCTCCCACATAGTCACGGACAAAGTGGAAACTCATATCAATATACTTTGTGCGAGCATGGAAGACTTGATTCTTAGCCAAGTACACAACACTCTGGCTATCGCAATGAAGATCATACCTCTCTTGGTAGACCCCCAGACCGTCCATCAAGCCCATCAGCCATATCGCTTCCTTCACTGCTTCAGTCAATGCCATATACTCTGCCTCCGTAGTAGACAGTGCCACCGTAAACTAAAGGATACTCCACCAACATATTGGAGCGCCAGACAGGGTGAAGACATAGCCTGTCGTCAATCGCCTCCCATCCAAGTTGCCTACATAGTCAGAATCGACATAACCAACAATGTGTGGACTGTCATCTCATCGGTTATAAGTTAGACTGACGTTGACCGTGCCATTAATGTATCTAAGTATCCACTGCACTGCTCGCCAGTGCTCCCTCCCTGGATTGTGCATGTACATACTCACCACGCTGATTGCATGTGATAGGTCGGGTCGGGTACAAACCATAGCGTATATCAAGGCCCCTACCGCATTGGCATACAATACGCTCTCCATGAGCTTCTTCTCTTCTTCGTTCTTCGGGCAATGCTCGACACTGAGTTTGAAGTGAGGTGCAAGCAGAGTAGCTACAAGATTCATCTTCTCACAACCAAATATCTGTATTACCGACTTCAAGTAGCGACTTTGTGAAAGATGAACTCTACATCCACTTCGATCTCTTGTGATTTCCATCCCAAGAATCCTCCGTGCTTCGCCTAGATCCTTCATCTCAAACGCAGAACTCAATTGAGATTTCAATCCCGAATCTCCTCTATTCGACGAAGCTATCAGCATGTCATCGATATAAAGCTAAAGATAGATGAAGGACCCATCATCCAATCTCCGAAAGAACACACAATTATCATAGGGGCTACGAACATACCCTTGATCATCCTTTATAAAGCGTTCGAAACACTTATACCATTGTCTAGACGACTGCTTCAACCCATAGAGTGACTTCTTCATCCTACATGCAAGACCACTGTGGCTCCCATAACCATCGGCCTGAGCAATAGAAATCTCTTCTTCGAGCTCTCCGTGCAAGAATGTCGCCTTGACATCTAGTTGCACCAGCTCACGGTCGAGCTGAGCAACTAATGCCAACAAAATCCGAATCGAGCAATGCTTCACCACCGGAGAGAAGACTTCATTGTAGTCGATGCCATCCCTCTATGCAAAGCCCTTCACTACCAAGCGAGCCTTATAAACGAACATCTCCAACTTTAGCTCCGTCCTTCTTGGTGTAGATCCACTTACACCCAATTGCCTTCTTGCCTTCTGGAAGCTCCACCAGATCCCATGTCTCGTTCTTCTTCAGCGATTCCATCTTCTCGTCCATCGCTTTCCTATACTTCTTAGGGTCATCAGAGAGTTCGACCTCTCTGAACGATGTGGGTATGTCGATACTCACTATGGGAAAAGCAAATGACACTAGCTCAGTGTACCTTGTAGGCCTTCGTATCTCACGTCTTGGTCTCGACACTGCTATGGAATCCTTCAGCTATGCAGTCTGTGGAGACGAGCTAACTCCACCATCTGAGCTTGAACCCTCAACATCACCAATATCTGTCTGGAGGACAGTTTCTGCAGCCTCTGGAGCCGCTCGGCCTGAGTATGTGGCCGAGCCATCTGGACCATCAGACACTTGTTGTAGACATGCTTCACATGTGTTTGATCAGTCTCCACCTTTGGTTCATG
>JAULAV010007419.1:0-10000 GCA_030789695.1 Scilla litardierei | reverse complement strand
CCAAGTTGGTTGATTCAACCCAATCCCTAGTCAAATTCAAATTCCCTAGTTGGTCATCCATTGCCAAATATTAACTAACCCTAACCCTATATAATCACATCCTCCCTAGGGTTGAAAAAAAAGAGGTGGTGCTACAATATTGAGTGCGGCAAACAAATATATTGTGCGGCAATACAACAAAAACAATCAAGAGAGGGGATATAATTTTTGCGGCAATCAAAAAAAGGGGAGAGAGGCTAAAATATTCAAAGTTGCGCAAAGTTTGTGCCACAGCCTTACATTAATATTCCAAAAGCTTCACACAAACTCTTAGTCTCAAAAAAACTCAACCTATCAGCTTCAAAACCCTCAACATCCTCGAGCGATCTCCCCAGGCAAACTAGATGTTCACGCAAGCATCTCCCCTGGCCAAGCAAACATCTCGCAAACCCCTTCGACATTGAGGGCAGCCTACTGCAACAAAGTGCTCACCTTGACATCGTCTTCTTCATCAACGAGGAGCTCCAAGACTTGCTGTCGCCGCGAGCTCTCCTACCAGTTGCCCCGTCGTCGAAGAGGACCGCCGCTCGTTGCCATCTCGCTGTAGAGGAGCCATCACCCAGTTGCTGACGTCGCTGCTCGAAGACGTCGATCCCACCGCCGTTGCGAAGGAGAGTCACCGTCAACCTTCACCGTGCTGCCCATCGCTGCGGTCGTCTTCAAGCTTTGCCTTCAAGCTCATATCGTTGCCTCTGTTCGCACGACCTCGCCGTGAAGGAAACCGCCGTCAAAAGGTCGACGATCGCCGCTGCTGTGAGGTGTTCGAATCTGCAGCGAAACCCGTCGCCGCTGACGAAGGAGAGCCGCTGCACGAAGATGTCCTCGCCGCTGCTGAAGATCTGAGCCATTGCCGAGGAAGGAGAAGATCGCCGCCGCTGTCCAAGGAGGTCACCGCCTGAGAAGAAGCCGCCGAAGTCCTCACGTGCTTCTCGCCGACGAGAAGCGTCGTCGTCCCCTGCTGAAGCCACTGCCGCCGTTCGAAACGGAGTGATCGGAGAATCCGCCACCGTGACTCGTTCGACGCCATCGCCGTCAGTGAGAGCACGCCGTCGTTCGAGTTGCAGTCGCCGCTCGAAGTCGCCGCCGGTGCATGTCCTATGAGAGCTCACATCGAACGAAGGCGAAAGGATCATCTTAGGTGCTGACGTGGACGAAATCGAGCCGCTCCTCCAAGAAATCGAAGGCTGGGTTTGATTAGTGCTGACGTGGCGAGAATTATTGGGAGCTGCTTTGCGCACAGGCCGTTACTTAAAGCTCTTGAACTAAAACTGCTTAGTGCACCGACCAGCTTATTTAAAAGGATTGCTGAGCGCACAGACCGACCATTTATTAAAGGATTGAACTGCAATTGCTTTATGCACAGACCAGTGCATATCTTGACATACAGGAGTAGGATTGAGACACCGTTTGCGTCAGATCGGAGCTGACGACGTGCTGATTGACAGAGACGCCTACACAGACACAAACTGAGCATCTCTAAACCCTAAACTCCTTTATTTGTGTATTAGTGTATTGTTCTCTGTAGGGGAAACTTTTACCTATTTTTGTGGACTATTTTGGGAATTGTCTAGTTGGGACTAGACAAGTGGGACCCAGCTAGTTTGGGACTAGCTGGTAGAAAGCTTTGCTAGGATTGATAGTGAGAGGAAACACTGTGTGTGGGGTACTGAGAGTCTGGCGAGTGTAGAGGCGTAGAGGGTGCTCTGAGCGTGCTCTAACTTGTGACTTTGTACCTATTGCACTATTCAATCTAGTATTATCTTTGGGGGCTGGAGTAGGTCGTTGGGACGACCGAACCAGGGTAAATCTGCTGTGTACTCTGTGTCTGCTTTTCATTACTCTGGTTGTGCTTTTAACTGCGTGTGATTTCTCGTGGGTTGCACGAGAATTTTTTATCAGCCTATTCACCCCCCCTCTAGGCTAGGATCCAGATCCAACAAGTGGTATCAGAGCCAGTTTAGTAGATCTAGCCTAGTTTGACCATGGACCACATTGATAGTGCTTTTGCTGAGGGTTAGTCTATTTCCCGACCACCTAGATTTAATGGAGGAGATTATGCTTACTGGAAAAATCGTATGAAAATCTACCTTATTTCTATTGATTATAAAGCTTGGCAAATTGTTGAAAAAGGATATAAATCACCTGTTATCAAAATTGAAAATACTGAGTTGCCTAAACCTGATGATAAGTGGGATGATAATGATTGGAAGCTTTATTCTTTAAATGCTAAAGCTATGAATGATCTTATTTGTGCATTAGATAAATCTGAATTCAATCGTATCTCACATTGTCTAACTGCGCAGGAAATATGGCATACTTTGGAGGTGACGCACGAGGGAACGTCACAGGTGAAGGAGTCTAGACTTGCACTTCTGAGCACGGAATACGAGGGATTTCGCATGTTACCATCAGAGACGATATCAGAAATGTTTGCGAGGTTCACCAACATTGTCTACAAGTCTAGCTCGCTCGGTAAGCCATATTCTAGCCTTGAGCAGGTGAGAAAGATATTAAGAGCACTGCCAAGCTCTTTCAGGCCTAAAGTCACTGCCATCCAAGAAGCGAAGGATCTATCGCAGATGAGGGTGGAGGACTTGATAGGTAATCTAATGTCCCACGAGCTTGAATTGCAAAACGTGGATATATGGGAGAAACCTGAGGAAAAAGAAAAAGCTACCAAGCCACTTGCTCTGAAAGCTGACGAAAGCAAAGATGATGATGATGACATAGCGCTAATGGTCAGAAATTTCAGAAAGTTTGTCCAGACCAAGCAAGGAAGAGCAGAAATGGCACCCAGGTTTAATCGCTCTAACTTTTTTCAGTCTTCTAAGCAAAATTTTGATCAGAATACTACTAATAGAATGACTTGTTTTAAATGCAAGAAAAGAGGACATCGAATGAGGGATTGCCCACATGAGACAGCTCAGGTAGCTAAAGAAAAGGGAAAATCCAAGGTGCTTACTTGGGACATGGATAGCGAAGCTGAGAGCGAGGAGGAGGAACACGAAGCCCATTCATGCATGGCATTGATGGGAATACACAATGAGGTAACTTCTGGTAGTAAAACTGAACTCCTTACTTTTTGTAAAGAAATGCAAGATAAAATAGTAGAGCTTGAATCCACTATAGATGACTACCAAAATGAAAACTTTGAAATGCAACAATCTGAATATGAAATGTCTAAAGAGATTGAAAAACTCAAAATTGATATTGTTGCTCGTGACTCTACTATTGATAGTTTGAAAAAGGAAAAATACAGTTTTAATGATGAAGCACCTTGTCTCTCTTGCCCTTCCTTGATGAATAATATTAGCATGCTTAAACTTGATTTGATTAAGCTCGAAACTGAAAAAGACTATGTTATTAGAGAGCTTAATGATAAATTCTGCATGTTGGATAATGATTTTAAAAGAAAAATGGTTGAATTTGAAAAGAAGGAAGAGGAAAACAAGAGAGCTTTTATAAGTAAATGCACATTGCTTGTGGAAGAAAATAAATTGTTGAAAACCAAAGTCTCTAATCTTGAATTGGCCATTAAGAAATTCTCTACGGGAAAACAATCGTTGGACACTATTTTAGAGAATCAATTATATGGCAATAATAGAAGAGGACTTGGTTTTGGTCTGAAAAACGTTGAAAAGCAAAAATTCAAGAAATTCCACAATGCACCGTCTATTGCGAAAAACTTATATGCAAAGTGCTTTACTTGTGATAGTGTAGGCCATACTTCATACTATTGTAAATTTAGGAACACTAAAATCAAGTTTAAACAAGTGTGGGTTCCTAAAACAATATTGGCTAACACTAGTGGACCTTGTTGGATTCCAAGGTCACACTTAACACCTTTCATGTAGGTGTGATGGAGTTTTGGAGAGGAGCGTTAAATTCAACGTTTCATTCTTTTAGCTCCTTCGTCAAATAGCGACGAGAAGGTATAATTTCTATCACTCTTTGCATTGCATTGCATACCTTCATAGATTTTTTTGTGCTTGATTTATTTTGGTTTGTGTGCTTGCATGGATGATTTTTAATGTTTTTATTTCTGAAAAAAAAAATTGAAAAAAAAATCAAAAAAAATCGTGCTTATTGAATCCTCTTATGAATCTCTTAAGTGGTATTGTATGAATGATCAATTCTATCCCTTGTAGAAGTCAATTCATTATTGTTGTAGCTACATGAACATGATGTTATTCTTTTTAGTAGCCATGACATGTCTCATAAGTTTCAAACTTGACTTCTACACCTACATTTGCACTTTCACGATATTTGGCTTTTTAGTGCTTTTGGAGATTCTTTCGAAGAATAATGAAAAGTGAATGTAGGAATGATTAATTTCTGAAATTTCTAAGGGATATGATGTGTTTAGCCATGAATTAAAATTGAGCACAAAAGAATTATATAAAAAAAAATTTGCTCCGTATGAAAAATGGATACACTTCATGGCTACAACACAACCCACGAGTATCCAACTTGTGCTACATGGGTAATCATTAGCGTTGGTGTATATAACTCGTCAAGCAATGCCACCCCACATTTAAAAGTCCTTTTAGGCTATGTTTCGGGGTTCGGTAACTTGAACTCATCTTTGATGAGGTGGGAAAAGTCAATCCTAGTGATATTCATGAAAAATGGAAAATGTGGATTGTTTTGGTTGATTTTCTGATATTGAATCTCCTCTTGCACTTTATTGTCTATATCATTTCACTTACACAAAGGTGGAGAAGTCTTGGTATGAAATTCTATGAACTTGACTTGCCCATTATTTGGAATACTCATGCAAATTGCACGCTACTTCTACTAATGATTTATTTTTGCATGTGATAATTTTGTGACTTCATTAATCCACTTTTGGTGATTACAAAGGGGGAGAAAGAAAAGATTTTGCTTTGATTCGATGACTATTTGTTGAAGGGGGAGCTTGAACAATATTTGTATATATGGTATTATTTGTTGAAGGGGGAGCATGCTATTTGCTATTAGATTGTGCATGTCATGTTGTGGTGCTTGAATATTCATCATCTCATGATTCATATTGCATTACACCCTTCAACACACTTCACACACTCATTTCTATTGATCAAATCTTTTGTGGGTTTGTCATCACCAAAAGGGGGAGATTGTTGGAAGCAACAATCTAGGATCTTGGTTTGATGATGACAAACGTGTTGTTATATCTGACGTGTGCGTTTAGTGTGTTTCAGGCTTGGCGAAACAATATATCTAGGCTATTTGGCGGAATTGCTATTCGTATAGCACATTGGGAGAGATGGAGCGGTTGTGCACAAAAAAAGTTGGACTTGGTCAATGGTGATTGGATCAATTGAAATCTTTTGAATTACATATCAAACCCTATGTTGATTGAGTCAAAATTCAAATCAATTAGGGAGATTGTTGCTACCCATATCCTTATCAAATTCCCTATCAAATTTGAAAACAAATTGAGATCACATCAAATCCCAAGTTGGTTGATTCAACCCAATCCCTAGTCAAATTCAAATTCCCTAGTTGGTCATCCATTGCCAAATATTAACTAACCCTAACCCTATATAATCACATCCTCCCTAGGGTTGAAAAAAAAGAGGTGGTGCTACAATATTGAGTGCGGCAAACAAATATATTGTGCGGCAATACAACAAAAACAATCAAGAGAGGGGATATAATTTTTGCGGCAATCAAAAAAGGGGGAGAGAGGCTAAAATATTCAAAGTTGCGCAAAGTTTGTGCCACAGCCTTACATTAATATTCCAAAAGCTTCACACAAACTCTTAGTCTCAAAAAAACTCAACCTATCAGCTTCAAAACCCTCAACATCCTCGAGCGATCTCCCCAGGCAAACTAGATGTTCACGCAAGCATCTCCCCTGGCCAAGCAAACATCTCGCAAACCCCTTCGACATTGAGGGCAGCCTACTGCAACAAAGTGCTCACCTTGACATCGTCTTCTTCATCAACGAGGAGCTCCAAGTCTTGCCGTCGCCGCGAGCTCTCCTACCAGTTGCCCCGTCGTCGAAGAGGACCGCCGCTCGTTGCCATCTCGCTGTAGAGGAGCCATCACCCAGTTGCTGACGTCGCTGCTCGAAGACGTCGCTCCCACCGCCGTTGCGAAGGAGAGTCACCGTCAACCTTCACCGTGCTGCCCATCGCTGCGGTCGTCTTCAAGCTTTGCCTTCAAGCTCATATCGTTGCCTCTGTTCGCACGACCTCGCCGTGAAGGAAACCGCCGTCAAAAGGTCGACGATCGCCGCTGCTGTGAGGTGTTCGAATCTGCAGCGAAACCCGTCGCCGCTGACGAAGGAGAGCCGCTGCACGAAGACGTCCTCGCCGCTGCTGAAGATCTGAGCCATTGCCGAGGAAGGAGAAGATCGCCGCCGCTGTCCAAGGAGGTCACCGCCTGAGAAGAAGCCGCCGAAGTCCTCATGTGCTTCTCGCCGACGAGAAGCGTCGTCGTCCCCTGCTGAAGCCGCTGCCGCCGTTCGAAACGGAGTGATCGGAGAATCCGCCACCGTGACTCGTTCGACGCCATCGCCGTCAGTGAGAGCACGCCGTCGTTCGAGTTGCAGTCGCCGCTCGAAGTCGCCGCCGGTGCATGTCCTATGAGAGCTCACATCGAACGAAGGCGAAAGGATCATCTTAGGTGCTGACGTGGACGAAATCGAGCCGCTCCTCCAAGAAATCGAAGGCTGGGTTTGATTAGTGCTGACGTGGCGAGAATTATTGGGAGCTGCTTTGCGCACAGGCCGTTACTTAAAGCTCTTGAACTAAAACTGCTTAGTGCACCGACCAGCTTATTTAAAAGGATTGCTGAGCGCACAGACCGACCATTTATTAAAGGATTGAACTGCAATTGCTTTATGCACAGACCAGTGCATATCTTGACATCCAGGAGTAGGATTGAGACACCGTTTGCGTCAGATCGGAGCTGACGACGTGCTGATTGACAGAGACGCCTACACAGACACAAACTGAGCATCTCTAAACCCTAAACTCCTTTATTTGTGTATTAGTGTATTGTTCTCTGTAGGGGAAACTTTTACCTATTTTTGTGGACTATTTTGGGAATTGTCTAGTTGGGACTAGACAAGTGGGACCCAGCTAGTTTGGGACTAGCTGGTAGAAAGCTTTGCTAGGATTGATAGTGAGAGGAAACATTGTGTCTGGGGTACTGAGAGTCTGGCGAGTGTAGAGGCGTAGAGGGTGCTCTGAGCGTGCTCTAACTTGTGACTTTGTACCTATTGCACTATTCAATCTAGTATTAGCTTTGGGGGCTGGAGTAGGTCGTTGGGACGACCGAACCAGGGTAAATCTGCTGTGTACTCTGTGTCTGCTTTTCATTACTCTGGTTGTGCTTTTAACTGCGTGTGATTTCTCGTGGGTTGCACGAGAATTTTTTATCAGCCTATTCACCCCCCCTCTAGGCTAGGATCCAGATCCAACAAATTAGATTAACATAATTTTATTTTTCGCTGCGTATGTCTATGTTCCGTCCGACTTAGGACGAGAATAGAGTTTTTGTGCCCTAAGGGTCCTAGAAAACGCTTCACCTAATGCTGGGGAATTAAAGTTATGAGACATCTTCAGGATCTCATCAAGTCTTTAAAAGAAGTCACATCAATGCACGTCTTAGGAGAAGTGATTTTAAATGCTTCCCCTGTTCAGAGTGCTCGGAATCTATTTATCTAGGGTAATTACTTCCGATAAATAGTTCTGCGTTTTGATGATCTATTATGGTGATATGGGGATGTATACTCATCATGGCACAATCGATAAGATGTGCTCTAAACGCTACCCCCGTTAGGGGTTCTCGGAAACTGTTTATATGAGGTGATCAGGCTCATATAAATAGGTTCTAAGGAGTCATTTTGATGGTTTGCATTGTAATTGCATGTTCCCACTTGATCACTTACTACTTGATTTTTAATGGATAAGTAATCCGGTTAAATCATTTTAATGATTTATGTAACCCATTTTTGGGTGTGAACACAAACGTCAAGGTGTTCAACATTTTTCCAGTTGCAAATATAGTTTGATTTTCCAGTGTTATCCAATGTTCCCGCCATTTAGTAATTTGTCCCATTTGCTTTGAAAAAGCTGGACTGTGGTTGGAAAATAGGTTTGAAAATGACCATTTTTAGAGGATATATGGATAAGTACTCTAAGGTACATCATCAGCCATATGTAGGGTGTGTGTGAGTCCACTTTTATCCCTCAAATACTCTCAAGAGGCCTAAAGGTCTCATTCTTCTAATGATGATAATGTATCATCTTAAATTCGTTTGAGAAAGTGAGGAGAGTCAATGTCCACGTGAATGGAGATGATCTCGTAATCTTTTTTCCCTTTTGAATGGGACAATGAAAGTTTCACCCTTTTTGAAGAATCTTCGGGTTTGTCAAATTTACATGATTGACTAATGATGTCTTGCATCATCAATCCAGGGTGACATCGTTCTAACGTTGGTCGATTGTGGACACTTCCTCTGTTCGAATTTATGTGGGACTTTTGAAAGTCCATTAAAATGCTCAAGTTAATTTTGTCCGGTAATAGGTGAACTGTGTTCAAACTGTGAAGGATTACATCTTCACATTGACTATTATGCGGATCATTATGGGACATAGCTTCAGGCTTCATTAATTTCTTGAGTCATTAGGGATTTCATTTTAACGAATATCTATCGATACTTTATAAGTTTCAGAGAGTAAATGACATCCTCATTTTAGGAGTATTCAGAATAACAAATCATTCACAGTAAAATAAAATGTGTAAAAAGCATGAAATCAATAATAAATATTATGGTAATGCATTTAAATACATATATACTGCAAGAGAATACTACTGATAATTATGTTACAGCAACAAGTTTCATAGTATGATGGGTGCTCTAGAAAACATACGTCCACAATTGTGCTCATTTTAGACTCATATTATTACAACAAATCAAATTTATTTTCAAAGTTTATTTGTCCTCGGGGAGTAGCTAAATATACATAAGGTCAATTGACTTTCGTCGTTTAGACTAAATAAGTATATATTTTATATGGCATAAGTTAATGCCCATTCATGTTGCAAAACGCATTATGGGTCTTATCAGAACTTCTGGTCTGATATTGGGTTGCCATTGCATACTCCATGTCGAAGTATATCATATCTTCCCTTTCTCATTTTATTCAAGACTTCCCCTGTTTTCAGTCTTCCTTATTGTCGTTTATAAGAAAGAATGAATATTGGTCTTACGAAGTAGACATACATGAAGGGTTTTCTAGGACCCTTAGAGCACAAAAACTCTATTCCCGTCCTAAGTCGGACGGAACATAGACATAAAAATTGCAGCGGAAAAATAATGTTAATCTAATTAACATGCAGCCCTAAGGAACCAGACACTCTTAGCCATGATCTCTGCCAACTTGGGGTGGATCTGACCACCCCAAGAGGGATCTAAACTACTGCGAATAATTAAAACGAAAGCTTAAACACATACCCGGAATCTCAATCCTGGGGCATGCGAGATGTTCCGCACTGTCTTCTGAGCCGCTCCCCATCCCACCCGAGCCGCACTTCGAACCGCTCCGCAACCCAAGGCAAGCAATCCTCGTGTCGCCGAGCCAACCACGCGTCGAAAAAAGTTACACGCGAGTGAAACCTTCGCCTAGATTTCGGATTATAATCCGAACTTTTTCGTGGCTTTGCTAGAGCCCTCAGGAGTAAGGCAGAAATATAGGGAGATAGAAGAATATTAATTTAAGCCTAGATCCGAGCGTGCTCCAACATTTACGAGAGCCGCTCAGATCTAGAGCTTGGGAAGATTTTGGAGGAAGGGGGAGGCCCCTATTTATATAGGCGGCGGACTCTCCCCTTTTCTGCACAATCGATGTGGGACTATTAAATTAGAGTTAATTAAATCAAGTTAGTTTGCCCTTCACAAAGTGCAAACTTCCGTGAATTTTAACTCCCTCACCGTTGAGTTTCA
>JAULAV010007416.1:0-55000 GCA_030789695.1 Scilla litardierei | reverse complement strand
TGTGACCACTTAGTAGATGCGTCTACCAGGATCATAAAGTACCTGAACGGACCACTTGATGGGTGTATTGGCCCACAAATGTCTCCGTGGATTCTTTCCTGAAAACTAGGGGACTCCACGTCCACTTTCAATGGAGAGTGTCTTGTAATCAGTTTACCCTTGTAACAGGGTGGACACGGGAATTTGCCTTTTTGAAGAATCTTCAGGTTCTTCAGGTCTATGCCCCTGTAGTACTTTATGATGAGGTACATCATAACAGAGCCAGGGTGTCCCAGTCTACTGTGCCAGAGTTGAAATTCTGGTGTTTGGGGGCACTGCAGGTGCTCCGCCATGCATGTTTCTGGAGTTTGTATACTTGTTTGGTAGAGTCCCGAGGGGAGTCCCTTGAAACATTCCACAATGGTTTTTGAACCATTTGTAAGGGATGTTACAATCAAGTATTCCCTTTTATCTTCCTCGACCGTCTCTAAGTGATATCCGTTTAAACGGATATCTTTAAAGCTTAGGAGGTTTCGTATAGATTTAGGGGAGTATAACGCATTTTTAAGTGTGATTTGTGTGTTACCGGGGAGCAATATAATTGCTTCCCCTGATCCTTCGATTATGTTTGCTGGTCCTGAGATTGTTCTCAGTGGGCCAGAATAGCTACTTATGCTCGTGAAGTAGTCTATGTTTTGAAGGATCGAGTGCGTCGATGCACTGTCCACTAGGCAGATTAACTCCATATCTAAAAAGATAGACATTCAAGCAGTAAATGATATGAAAAGAAAAGGTTCTACTTTCATAAAAATAAATGCTCAAAATATTGTTTGACATAGAAATAAAATGAAGTCTCTGGCAATGCTGCGCTCTCAATCAGGTTTGTCTCAGCTCGAGGCTTGAGGCTTGCCTGGTAGAGGTCCTAGAGGTGTTTTGGTGTGAGGCAGATTCTGGACCAGTGACCCGTCATTCCGCATTTGGAGCACTTGTCCTCCCAGTCTTTCTTGGGAGTGCCACCTTTGTTGGACACCCTCTTTTGCTTCTTGTCCACGAACTTCTGGTTCTGAGGAGGAGCTGGGGGAGTGGCATTCTTCCGCTGCTTTTGTTCTTTCCATTTCTGGAATTTCACCTTTTTGTCCATCTTCTTCTTCTGGGAAGACTAGAAATGAGCCTCTGCAGGAGGTGGCAGTGGAGCGGAGCCAGAAGGGCGCAGGTTGTGAGTGGCAACCAACAGGTCTCTGTTCTATTCAGCCATAAGCAGGCATGAAAGCAGATCAGAGTACTTCGTGAACTTCCTCTCACGGTATTGTTGCATAAGGATCATGTCCTTCTCGTGGAAAGACGTGAACGTCTTTTCCAGCAACATTTTCTCCGTCACCGTTTCACCACACAACTTCTGGCGTGAGGTGATACGGAAGAGTGCTAAGTTGTACTCCGCTACGGATTTGGAGTCCTGTATGCGGAGATGAGTCCACTCGTACTGCGCACGGGGAGTATGACATCTCTCTGATGCATGTACCTCTCCTCGAGTGCGTCCCACAGCTCGTAAGGGTCCCCTATAGTAAAGTACTCGTCCTTCAGGGTCGAGTCTAAATGTTTCCTGATATATATAATTGTTTCCTGATATATATAATGGCTTTCGCCTTTAATATATCGAAAACTTCCTCTGTATGAGGTGCTTCCACTAAAGCATCCTTGTCGGCTGAGGCAGTACTTGTTATTGCCTTTTCAGTCTTTGTGAGACTGAAACCATGAGAGCGTAGATGGAACTTCAGGTCCAACTGCCAACTCAGGTAGTTTGACCCATCGGCCTTCAGGACCGAAAAGTCGACATTTGCAAATCTGGCCATTGAATAATCTAGCAATATAAAAAAAGAGCATGTATCATTTAAACTGAGTAAGATAGACATCCACGCATGTATTTCAAACATTTTTCATAGCATGGATCTTATTAAAGTAATTTTAACATACATGCTTTTTACAGTTTCATAATGTGAATAATTAACAAATGTTAACATTCACGCATGCTGTTAGGCAGTTTCATTGTAACATTAAACATGGTATTAAAATAATTAACATCCACGCAATTAATGCATAAGCAATGAAAAAGAAAATGACTTAGGACTATGGGGATCAGCCAGCCGACACCGAAATAAAAGGAAGTATAGTGCGAAGTAACATCAAAAATTGCATGAAAGAATAAAATACAACTCGGGAACTTCAGAGAGAAGCCCCTATCTTCATTGTGTGTACGCCTTCAGCTCCTTTTTGGTGTCATTCGGTCTTCTTTTTACATTTATATCCTCACTTACAAATTTCTCTCAAAAAAAGAAAAATTGCAGTAAATTAAAAAGTGTCGGAAACCTGGCTGATCCCTAAAAACATAGCCTAATTTGCACATCCACGCAGATAATATATTGAAAACATACAACCACGCAGATAATTAATCACAGGCATGTAAAGATTATTTTAAATAATCTAAATTGTGTGTGACGAGCTAAAAAATTTATTTTGAAAAACTTTTATCTTTGATCCAAATATTAATGTTTTGTTTTACCACTATAAAACCCTTTAAAATTTCTTTTAATTATTTTGGGCTTTTTAGGGCCAAAAATAAAAGAAGAAAAATTATTATGTAAATGTGCTAATTTTCTGGCCTTTTGGGCCATGAAAGCAACCCATTAGGGTTAATTGGGTCTCCCCCGAAAAATTGGCCCGTTTAGGGTTAGGGTTTCGGAAAACCCTAGGGGGGCCCGCGGCGTGTCGCCGCGACGGCTAGCAGCGCAGAAACGCGGCCGCCGCAGCGGCGGGCCGCGGCCTGCAGGCTGCGACATGGGGCGGCGGCCGTGTAGCCGCGGCCGCCGCGGCACGGGGCCGCGGCCTGGGGCCGCGGCGTTTATTTGCCGCCGGCGGCGCTTATGAAGGGCCGCCGTTTCACCTTACGGCGTGCGGAATTTTTGGATCAAAGGGGGGTAAAACCCGGATTTTTCGAGGATTTAGATCGCTAAAAACAGATTTTTATTGTTTTTAGGCATGCGGATCTAAAAAATGTGGTTTTTACCGTATTTTTAAACTTTTTGATCCTAAAAACATGTAGATCTAACGTGAAAAGCAAGTTTAGATCTAAAAGTTTTGATTTTTACCTCTAGATTCGATAAGGGAATCTAGTCGACGGTTGGTGAAGGATGCCATTTTCGCTCCCCGTTGAGAAGATTACGATCTTCTTGAATCTGAGCGATTGATGGATCTCCTTCCCCGCGAGCCGCCGTCTCCTCCAACGAGCGTGATCGTGCTGATAACGTGTTGTGAAGGGAAAAGTAGGGAAATAGGTGTAGAGGGTTAAGAGCCACCTACCCTTGTATTCATAGCTTTCAATAGTGGGTTGGATACCCAATTGGCCCAATGGGCCTATTCATAACACTCATTTCTTAATCCAAATATTGTGGCATATATAGTAGAATTGTTATTTTTTGATATCTTTTATCCACATATCTACATTCGATGCGCATTATTTAAACTCAATACAGTCATTGTTCATATCTATAGGATTGCTGGATATTGATATGAACAGTTTACAGCCAAAACCAAAACTATAAACTAATGAAGCATATACTTCTTTCTGTAAATTTTGTGGGCTGATAAAGTATGATGTTACATATTCAAGAATATCTAGTGGAAGGAGAATGATTGGTTCTTGATGGTCCTTTCCTTCCTTTGAGGTCATCCAATTGGTGGATCCTGGATTGAACAATAAGCATCATTGCTTTCAGCAAGTTGGTAGTGGTGGGAGCTAAATCACTCCAATACCAATCATAAGGCCAAATTTAGTGCACCACAACATCCAATCCTCTTATGTACATCATTCAAATCCAAAGCCTGGAGGACTTTCGCATGCAGTCCGACATCTCTCAAGATCTTTGCATGACAGGATAAGCCATGGCCCCCGTTTTACTTTCCGATCGTCGAATGGCAACACCCCAGTGCTCATGATGAGAAACATTATGCTTTCTGCTTGTCGGTTGAATCCCATAATAACGTATCGTTCGTAATGATTTTCGTGATGGGATCGGCTGCGATGGGCCGGTTGAGATTGAAAGCTACTGGGGTGAATGTGAAAGTGAGGATACAGGCTTGATATCGTCTATTCGACCATATGCTAAGAATAACCGAATCGAAGAAACAAAGTTTTCATACGTCTGTAGCATAATGATTCTTGCTTTGAAGCGATGGACGATCTCAAGGATGAGATGATGGTTTTGTCCATTAAGGAGGAAGAACATCAGATTTAGACTACACCCTACATCATGGTAAGTGAGCGAAGAGTGGAGGGGAACTTGGGATGTTGGAACTTTCTAAAGCACTTGATCGCGGTGAAAGGGGCCAATTGTTCATAAAGTAACCGTGGAATTTTGTTCTCGTAAGAAAAGGTGAGATCTATGCGCCACATTCAGGCATAGTTTGGCGACAAAGTTTGTATATATATATATACTAGTCATAACCCGTGCCCGCGGGCTCGGTTCATTTAAGATTTTCCCTTGCGAAATCTTTGTTCCCCGAAATTTTTTTTCAAAGCCAAAATTTAAAAGAAAAATAAATTAGCTTACAATATTTAGCGGCACAGGCGTCTTCGGCGTGGGTGCTGTGCTCAAAAACGAAATTAGCGGCACAGTGCCTTCGGTGCGGAACAACAAATTCAGCGCATGCGCCTTCGACACAGAACACCAAATTCGACGTGGGTGCCTTTAGCGTAGGACAACAAATTCGACGTAAAACAACAATTTCACGCATGTGTCTTAGGCGCGGAACAACAAATCAGCGTTAAAAATGGCGCGGGCGCCTTCGGCGCGGAATAACAAATTCAGCGCATGCGCCTTCAACACAGAACACCAAATTCGATGTGAGTGCCTTCGGCACAGAACAACAAACTCGGCGTAAAACAACAATTTCGGCGGGGTGCCTTAGGCGCGGAACAACAAATCAGTGTTAAAAAATTGAGCGGGCGCCTTCATATACATATAACACGTGCCCGTGGGACCCTTCATATACATATAACTCGTGCCCCGTGGGACACATGTTCATTTAAAAATCTTGGATCCACTAATTTAAACAAACATCAATAATTATTAGTTTCCCATGAAATATCAGCAGATGGGATCGAAATTTTACAGGGTTTTGCAACTCGGATCAATGAGTTGGCAGCATCTCCCGCGTTCATTCTCCCACAGCTCGCGTTCATTCCCAAGATGAGATTGTGTGTGTGTGTGCACAACATTTTTTTCATAACTAATATTAAAAGGCTATTCCTAATTTCAATGTTTTTGTGTATTCCCAACAAATTTCTCTTCAACCCAAAATTTTCCCTCCAAAACTTGATGTGACATTGCCACATAGGACAAATTCAAAATATGCCCTCAATTGTAATATAGATATATAATGACCTCATCTTGAAACTTATTCAAGGTGACTTTCAAAGAGGATCAATTCGCATCCCTGTCTGTTCCCCTAAAACGTCAGAGGCGATTGTCTGTGTGAAAATGCCAATCTTCCATGCCTATTGACATACTTTCTTATGTACTCTGAATAAATGTGTTAACGAATCACACTTCTTGGGCAAAAACTCATTTCAAACACAGTAAATGAAGTAAATATTTTTAATTGAACAAATTTAATGTTTTACAGAGTACAATCACAAGTATATATTCAATTTCGACGCAATCCCAGAGCTTTGAATTGTCTCTTAAAAACATCTCTGGTAATGGGCTCAGTAAGAGGATCATCAACCATTTTGTGCGTAGATATATACTTGATAGTAACTTTCTTCTCTGCAACAATGTCTCTCACAAAATGATATCATATGTCGATATGTTTGGTACGACTATGATACTTTGGGTCTTTGGTGTAAGCTATAGCAGCTTGATTTTCGCAGTAGACAATAACTGGTTCTTGTTTAACACCCAGGTTTTGTAGGAACCGTCGTAACCAAATAGCTTCTTAAACTCCTAGTGATGCAACAACAAATTTCGCTTCCATGGTTGATAGAGCTACACAAGTTTGTTTCTTGCTGCACCAGGATATGGTCCCATCTCCAAGCAAGAAAACATATCATGTTGTAGATTTCCTCTCATCTACATCTCCCCATAGTCTGCATCAGTGTAGCCTTCCAGTTCGGTGGACGAACTTTGTAGCACAAACTGTAGTTGGATTTGCCCTTTAAATATCTCATGATCCTCTTCACATCCTTCCAATGCTCAGGTCCAAGATTTGATTGATATCAATGTACCACTCATACTGCATGACATATCTCTGGCCTTGTGCATAACATAGCATACATTAAGCTACCGACTGCACTTGCATAAGGTACTCTAGATATTTTGCTCTTTTCGTCTAATGTACTAGGACAACCATCTAGACTTAGATTATCGCCTTTCGCAGTTGAAGTTTCAACTAGATAACATTTAGACATGTTTAATTGTTTTAAAACTTTATTGATATATGTTTCTTGTGACAATGTGACGTGCGTTTATATTGTATATATTCACGCACGTCTTCTTCGTGATTTTTCGTTGTTTTTCGTTGTTTTGTATCTATTCTTTTGTGGTTTTTAGTATCTTTTCACTTTCTTTGTGTTTCTGTGCAGTTGCAGGAGATTGCCAGCGCTGGAGACATATAAAGCAGATATCATGAGTCCTCGAAGCAACGGGAAGTGCCACGCACGATCCCGAGGGCCAAACGTCGAAGAATATCATATTTCAGCCCTCAACCGATCGGGTGGACAGACCCACTCGATCGGTTCGTGCATGCGTATCCGACTCGAACAGAAGCAGCAGTGAAGAAGAGCCCACTCGATCGGTTCAGCGATCGGGGGGAGCCGTAGTGTTCTCTATTTTGGAGCTGCTTCCCAACCGGTCAGTTGACCCGATCGGTTCAGTGATCGGGTGGAGCCGTAGTGTTCTCTGTATTTTGGAGCTGAATTCCAACTGATCGGGTGAAAACTCACCCGATCGGTTCATCTGTAGCCAAAGTTTCCCAGCTCATGACCCGATGACTCACCCGATCGGTTCAGCGATCGGGTGAAGTGTCTGAAGAACCGAAGGCCAAGTCAACTGCCGACTCACCCGATCGGTTGATGCCTCAACCGATCGGGTGGTCGTGTATTCTATATATAGCCCTAGTTTTTCTCCCAGAATGAGATCCCCTTTTCTAAAACTATCTTTTTGGGATTTTTGACGGCTGTGAATTTATTTTGTTTTGTAAGTTCTCTGATTGTCTTGCTACTTTGATATTGTGTTCCTAATACTATTTGCTCCATATTTCTATTGCTTGATCTTGATTTTAATGGCTATAATTTGTTGTGTTGCTCTTTTTGCAAAGAATCGTGAGTGGTTCCCTAATCTAGGACATTGGTGGAAACCCCTTCGTGGGCTCTCCCTAGAACGACTATAGGATTAGGGTTTCGATAGGATTTAGGAATTTAGATGGTTACACGGGGCGTTTCATTGTCATTGGCAGGAGAAAAACCGCCTCTGACCGTCGGGCCAAGGGGAAATAAAACGGGAGTTTGATCTCCTAGCCACAGCTCACACCCCTAGCGTAGACAATGAATCCTAGCGCGTGGGAATGGCAGGATGAAATGTCGGGAGCAATCGTTGCGAGCTTAGTGCTCCTGGAGTCTGTCGATGTTAATGGTCATGAGAATGCCCACCGTCCGAAGCCGGGTAGACCTAGCGTATCATCCTGAGCATCGACCGAAATATCGGGCCCATGGGACGCTAGGTATCACTTTTAGAGGCAACGTCTCACCACTAAACCCTATAATCCGATCGAATTCCTATCCGTCAGTCGTAATAGAGAGGGCACATGATAAGGTGAAAACCAAGGTCCTAGGTTCCTTTTTATGTATCTTACATCTTTCGTAGTTCCATTTCGTGACAAACCACCGAGCGATAGGGTTAGCTCACACACCGGGTGATCTGGATCCTGTCTGATAATAAGTACACCACACGCCTCCTCGTGTTCGACCCCCAAGCCACACTACAACACCATGCGCTTGCGGTTATATATATTTAAATCTGGTATCCCCGTTCCAACTACACATTGCTAAATCTAGGGGACGTCAAGCTTTATGGCGCCGTTGCCGGGGAGGCAACGTGCTTGTTTCAGTTAGGATCCTGTGAACCCCCGAGACTAGTTCACATCCTTGCCACGCGATAATTTTCGCATTCTATTTTTTTATTATTTTACTTTTTCTATTTGTTTTTATCTGTCTTTATACCATACGTGCTTCACCGGTGTTTCTTGATTTTTCATGCACATGAACTCAAGAAGTCTTGACGACTAAGTTCCTCTAGATCCAGAGATAAACGCCACCGTGAGGCGTTTGAATGCCGAGAGAAGAAGAAGAAGGGAAGAGGTTGCCGCCAACATGGGCGAAAATACTCCTCCCCAGAAGTCCTTGATTGAGTACTCGATGCCGTCCATCGGGTCCACGTCCAGCATCCAGCCTCTGGCCATTACAGCCGGAAATTTCGAGCTGAAGCCATCGTTGGTGAGTTGGATCCAACAGGACCAGTTTTCAGGAGCTCCTATAGAGAGCCCAATCGAGCACTTGGACTCATTTCTGGAGAAGTGTGACACTTTCAGAATCAACGGTGTGTCCACTGAAGCCATTCAGTTGAGATTGTTCCCCGTCTCTCTGCGAGACAAAGCAAAACAGTGGCTAAAGCTGAAGGACCTCAATACATTTACGACTTGGGACAAGCTGTCTAATGCCTTCCTGAACAAGTTCTTTCCCTCGGGGAAGAAAATGAAGCTGAGGAGCGAATCTCCTCCTTCTCCCAGGCTAGCCACGAATCCTTGCATGAGGCATGGATGAGGTTTAAAGAGATGGAAAGAAAATTCCCTCACCATGAGCTCCCCAGATGGCAGATCATCAACTTGTTCTACAATGGGCTGAGGGATGACCTAAAGTCCTCAATGGATGCTGCGGCTAGAGGGTCCTTCATGTCATGGAATGAGGTAGACGCCGGAGAGATTCTGGAAAATCTGGCGTCAAAAAATGAAAGGTGGAGCGACGAGCGCACCGCACCTAGATCTGGAGGAATGCACCGGGTGGAGGAAGTAGATAAACTATCTAGCAAATTTGATTTGCTCTCCACCCAGATCTCAGCTTTCATGGTAGGAGCAGGTGGCTCCAACACTCAGCAAGTGGCAGCAGTAGAAGCTGAAGTCTTGGGAGACTTTGATGGTGGAGATATATCGGCACCTGTGGATCAAGCGAGTGCCCTCTTCTATAACCCCACGTGTAATGCACCATATCCGCCGAGGACAAGCTCGAATCCGGCATATTCTCCGAACAACTGAAACCATCCCAACTTTAGCTACAGGGCACCATACCAGCAGCCCCAACAACCTCAGTAATAGTTATATAAGCCCCCTCAGTAGCAGCAACAGTTATATCATCCACAAATACCTCAGCAGCAGATTTATCAGCAATACCCCCTAGGAATCAGCAGCCCCCGCCCCAACTGCAACAATTCCATCAGCAACGGGTGATCTCTCTGGTCGAGAGTCTCTTGACTCAATATATATCAAATCAGGAGAAGATCAATTTACAGCTGCAGATGGGGCAGAAGACTTTGGCCGATCAGGTGACTTAGCTGGAGTTGCAAGTTGCCAATCTTCAGAAAGCACAAGGGCAACTACCAGGCCAACCAGAGGTGAACCCAACGGGACCTAACCAAACATTAGCCTTGATGCATGGTCAAGCAAATGTGTCTGCAATAGTCTTGAGGAGTGGTACGCAAATTCCGGTGCGAGAGGCCGCGAAAGAACCCGAAGCACCATTGGTCGATGAGAGACCAAATCTGAAGGCAAATGACGATGAAGCTTCGGTGTCGAACCCAATAACTCCGGAGGGAGTTCCAGAAAAGAAGACAACAAATGAGAAGGAACACTCGAGGGTCTTCAAGCCTACAGTGCCATTCCCCTAAAGGCTTGCCAAAGCAAAGATCGATGAGAAATACGACAAGTTTTTCGAAATGGTGAAGGACTTGATTCTGCAAATCCCTTTTCTGGAGGCGATAGAGACCATCCCCTCATATGAAAAATTTCTAAAGGACTTAGTTACAAAGGAGACGAGGAAAGAAAAAGTTGTCCTCACGGCAGAGTGCAGCGCTCTAATTCAACGAGCGAATCCCCCAAAACTGAAGGACCTCGGGAGTTTTTCTATCCCGTGCTCAATAAGGAATGTGAAAATCAATCGAGCTCTTGTTGACTTGGGTGCAAGCGTTAGTCTGATGCCTCTTTCTCTATACAAGAGGATAAATATGGGCGATCTTGAACCCGCCGGAATGACTCTGCAGCTGGCCGACAGATCAGTTAAGTACCCAGTGGGGGTAGTTGATGACCTGCCCGTCAACATCAGCGGTGTGGATGTGCCAGTCGATTTCGTAGTTATGGACATGCCAGAGGACAATCACACCCCGATTATCCTTGGGAGGCCCTTCATGGCAACCGCAGGCGTGCTCATTGACGTGAAGAAAGGGAAGCTGTCCCTGAATGTGGGAGATCAGAAAGTCGAATTTGACTCAGCTTTGTCGATGAAGTCTCCACCAGATGAACAAAGATGTATTCTACTGGAGGTTGAAGAAGAAAGAATCGTTGAGGCTGGATCTTAGGAAGTTTTCTCAAGGAACCCCCCCTGATTGGTTGGAGGACCTTGGGGAGCACATTGGGTTGGAAAGAGAAGAAGTAGCTGAAGAAGTGTGTGTCTCCCGGACGACTCCCCCATTATTTAAGAAGGTTGCTCTGACAAAGGGAAAAGGAAAAGAGCCCTTGGGGCTCACAGCTGATGAAGTTCGGATCCTGCGAAAAGTGGTAGTTGACGCCAACATGAGGGAAAAGCCTCCAGACGTCACCAGCAGGAGAGTCGTTGAGACAATTCATCTTTCACCTCTGTCAACACCAAGAGCCACTGCTCCAAAAGCTGAAGGGATGCCAATCATTGGGCATCACCCGAACAAACCTCCTTGAACTTCATACATCGGGAGTCGAGCAAGCGACTTTAAACAATAGCGCTTCATAGGAGGCAACCCATGTTCTGAACTTTTGTCGTTATTTATAGGAATAGTCTGCTAGTTCTAGTGAATAAATTCTTCTATGGGGATTTTTATTGGGAGTCTTAGATAATTTTTTGAATCTATGCAGGAAATTGCCTCCACCCGATCAGTTCGTGCATTAACCGATTGGGTGGCCAGTATCATAAGATGGCCAGTATCAGAATGTAAGTCAATCGATCGGGTGGCACATGCGGATGATCGAGTGGAAGATCGGGTGATGACTACAGAGCTCTCAGGAATTTTGGTGAAAAACCAACCAATCGGTTGAGTTGAAGCTGTGATCGGGGGACAGACCGAGTGGAGAGTGCAGAGCTCTCAGGAAATTTGTGAAGCGGTAAACCGATCGGGTGAACTCTCACCCAATCGGTTCACCTGTAGCTGCTTTCCAACAAGAGATTTTCAAAATCAACACACTCGATCGGCTGAAATCTCAACCGATCGGTTCGACTAACCCTATAAATACCCCCCCTCCCCAACCGATTTCATTTCGCCCGATCTCTCCTCTTCTATTCCGAGCGGTTCATCTTCCCCCTCTCTCAAACGATCTCCTCTCTCACTTCAACCACTCCTAATTTCACTCCCACACTTTCTCCATTTCTCTCCCACCATCAATCCCCTCCCATCTACCGCACTTCACCCCCAAATTTGCCCAAACCCTTGCCCTAGCCCCGCGATTTTCGAAAATTCTCCTCTTGTTGGATTGAAGTGCGGCGGCTTCACATACTCCTCCATTGCACGGCATAGGACCTTTTGCGAGCAAGGAATCGCCTCGATACTGGGTACACTTGCTCCTGGGATGTACTTTTACGTTACCCTAGTATTAGCATTTTGCTCCATCGTCATTGATTGTTTGCATTCATATAATCATGCATACCACATTACACCGCCACACAATCATGGCTAAATACAGGGACAAGGGTAAGCAGATTATGCAGGAAGAGGAGCCGTCTCGCAAGAGACACAAATCCACACGTTCATAGCGTGCACGTGCTCCTCCTTCCCAGCCTACCCGACCTCCACCCCAACCCATCATTCCTGTGGCGGACCCACTGATGGGCCCGTAGGAAATTCGTTTCATGAGTCTAGAACATAAAGATTTTTATACTCGACTTGACCAACGATCCCACTTAGCCACTAAGTTTGCCCATAGTCAAACCCTTCTCGATCTCGGAGTTTTCTCCGGGGCCGAATCCTTATTTACAAACTTAGGCTGGCTAGGTTTCTTAAACTGCATGCACAATCCTACCCCTCACTCACCCTAGAATTTCTATCTACAATCAAAACTGAGGATGAGTTTATTATCGATTTTCGCATTAGAACCGAAATTTCCATACCCATGTGAACACAATCAACAACATTTTCGGTTTCCCAATTCTTGAGCGCAGCCTCCTCCAACATGAATTTCATCGCGAATTCGATGTCGATCATTTTTGGGGATGCCTCACTCTTCATGACCATTATCCTCGAGGCAAGGCCAAGGCCTCATAGATCATCCACCCCATATTCCGTCTCGCCCACCACATCATATCGAGCACTTTCTTTCCTAGGGATGAGTCCGGTACTGTGACTATACCTGACTTATTCATTTTGTGGGCGATGACCCATCCTTTCATTCCCGGTGTCGACGGGATATCTTTCGAGGCCCCGCGCGTACGCATTAACGCAGGTGCGTGGCTTATCCAAAAACTCATTGATATCAGCCGCGCAGGCATGGGTAAGTATTGTTACGACGGCCTCATTACCCTCATTGCCTTACACCGCCCGTTTGGCATCGTTATCCCCCCTCCCCCGATTTTTCACATGCCCCAGGATCTACATATCTAAATCTTGATGTCCTGAGGCACACCCACATGATCCGACCATGTGGCAATGGTCGGTTTGACTTTTACTACGGCCACCCCCTCTTCCGTATACCACTCTGCATAATCCTGGCCATATGGCTATTTATCTTGAGGTAGACTAGTCATTTCCTCCTGATCCAGAGTTTGGAGGGATGTTACATCTTCAGTTTCCACTCCCTGACGCACCTCGACCACCATCCCCTACCGTCCACTTAGGCGTGCAGGATATCCCTGTGTTCAGGGAGGACCCCTGTGCTGGCCCTAGTGTCACCACCCCGGCTACTGTCCATGTTTCTTCTGAGGCACTCACTACGGCCCTCTTAGGCCTCGCCTCTGACTCTAGCATGATCACTACCGTCGGCACCACTTCTGTTGTTCGACAGGCCACCTCTGCTCGCCTCACTCTCGAGGCCAAGCTCGCTGCTCTACACACTGGCGCATCCTATTTTACCTCCTCGGACCCATCCTCTTCTTTCTTTTCACACCCACGTTTCCTCGCACTCGAGCGAAACGTGATCGCCACTCTCCGCCTTCTTACACACATCTACGGTCCTCCACCACCTACTCCAGCCCCATCACCTACTCCATCACCTCCTCGGCGATCATCCCCTCCTCCCTCCACTTCCTCTCCACCCACGACCACTACCTTAGATCCTACATTTCCACCACCCTTCACATCTATCACCTCCGCATACTCGCGCCGCAAGAAATTAGTTGTGCGCTTGAAATCATTACCCACCCCCACCTCATCGATCGCCGCTTCTTTACCATCCCCCGTAACCACCGGCACACCACCTATCATTCACACCACCACATCACCCATCCACCCTCTATCACCTCCTCCTTCCCTACTTCTCCGCACACCCGTCACTTCCCCCGTCCACACCCCTCACGTCTCTTCCGAGGATGATGAGGAGATCACCCCTCCTGCATCTTGATTTTCGTTTTTGTTTTTTGTTCTTTCCTGATTTTCCCCTAGGTATTTCTTCTGATTCACCATGATCAAATCTTTTCTCTAGCATTGTCATGATCAGCTTGGGGGAATTCAATTTTTTTTTTGTGATTTGCTGACGTATCATGTTGTTGGTGTGTGTGCTTGTTTATATATGTTCGTGTGCATGTGTGTTATATATTTGGTTTGAGTATTTATTTTCTTTATTTTTCTATTTTCGTATTGTGTGTCTTTCATATTTTTCATCTTTTTGTGTCGGTGCGTACTTCCCTCCCGTATTTACTATTATTGCATTGAGGGCAATGCAAGATTCAGCTTGGAGGAGTCGCACTTTGTGCGTCAGTTGTGTCTTTTTCATCGTTTTTGAGTCGTTTTCATCGTGTTTTTCTATTTCTTTCCTTCTTTTTTATTCTCACTCTCCTGGAGATGACCCCACATGATGAACTTCCACTGAGCCACACACACACTTAGCTTAGCTGTGATAATCACTTTCACTAACCCCTAGGAAGCCGAGTCCTACTACATTTCATGCTTCGTGGTTTCACTTTGCTTTGTGTGATTTGTTTGTCGTAAATATCTGTTTGGCGTGCTTCTACATTATGATTCTGATTTATATACATGTCCTTGGTTGACCCTTAGACTATCATGCTTTAATTTCGAATATGCGGTATTTTGCCTCCACGGTCTGCTTCTTTATGCATGAATTATATATTTACGCTTCAATTCGCATGTGTCAGGACTCTACCAATGGACTAGGATAACCCATTTTTCTTATGCTCTGATTCGCAAAAAAATTTTCTTTTGTCCAAGTGTTTAGAATTCGATTTCTTTTTTTACTTGGTGCAAATCCCCTCGTTGTATACCGCTCTCCTACTTGGGAGAGTACACAAATATATAGCCCAAAATCCAAAAATCCAAAAAAGAAAAAAAGAGAAAGAAGAAAGAAAAAGCCAAGAAAAAAAGAGATATGTATAGCCAAAAATCCAAAAAAATACAAATACCCAAAACCCAAAAAAATTCCCGTTGTGAATATCATTCCTATCCACCGTGAATAAAGGGAAGGCAAGAATTTGCACCAAGTGTTCTACTCCACACCTTCTCAACCTCCTTCATTTTCAAACACACTTGGCATAGGAATTTTCTAGCGATTATCTAGGCAATAGTGCGGTGATCTTCTAGTTCCTAGCAGTGGAGTCCCCGATACATGATATGCTTCAATTCTTATTCTATTCTCAAGCATGCTTGAGCTATTATTCACCGCTAATTCGAATTGAATCGATATTTGGGTCATTTTTTGGGTATGTGTATATGGAGCTTTATTGCAGAATTTAGATAGTTACACCGTCTGCCAGCTTACGACCTCACTCACTCGCGCTTCACCGTGTGGACACATGACACTTGTATGGACTCATATTCATGGGTTTAGTGATGTGTTTATTGCATGCTTGCTTAGTGGGGTGAGTTAGTTTTTGTTGGTTCTGACGGGTGATATAGGAATTTGCCTTCTTTTTCTGTTTCTTTCTCTCTACTTTTTCCCTCCGAGCTCCTACTCTCACTTGTCTTCCTCGAGGACAAGGAAGGGTTCAACTTGGGGGATTTTGACGTGCGTTTATATTGTATATATTCACGCACGTCTTCTTCGTGATTTTTCGTTGTTTTCCGTTGTTCTGTATCTATTCTTCTGTGGTTTTTAGTATCTTTTCACTTTCTTTGTGTTTCTGTGCCATTACAGGAAATTGCCAGCGCTGGAAACATATAAAGTAGATATCATGAGTCCCCGAAGCAACGGGAGGTGCCACGCATGATCCCGAGGGCCAAACGTCGAAGAATATCATATTTCAGCCCTCAACCGATCAGGTGGACAGACCGACCCGATCGGTTCGTGCACGCGTATCCGACCCGGATAGAAGCAGCAGTGAAGAAGAGCCCACCCGATCGGTTCAGCGATCGGGTGGAGCCACGGTGTTCTCTGTTTTTGGAGCTGCTTCCCAACTGGTCAGTTGACCCGATCGGTTCAGTGATCGGGTGGAGCCATAGTGTTCTCTGTCTTCTGGAGCTGAATTCCAACCGATCGGGTGAAAACTCACCCGATCGGTTCATCTGTAGCCAAAGTTTCCCAACTCATGACCCGATGACTCACCCGATCGGTTCAGCGATCGGGTGAAGTGTCTGAAGAACCGAAGGCCAAGTCAACCGCCGACTCACCCGATCGGTTGATGCCTCAATCGATCGGGTGGTCGTGTATTCTATATATAGCCCTAGGTTTTTTCCCAGAACGAGATCCCCTTTTCTAAAACTGTCTTTTTGGGATTTTTGACGGCTGTGAATTTATTTTGTTTTGTAATTTCTCTGATTGTCTTGCTACTTTGATATTGTGTTCCTAATACTTTTTGCTCCATATTTCTATTGCTTGATCTTGATTTTAATGGCTATAATTTGTTGTGTTGCTCTTTGTGCTATGAATCGTGAGTAGTTCCCTAATCTAGGACATTGGTGGAAACCCCTTCGTGGGCTCTCCCTAGAACGACTATAGGATTAGGGTTTCGATAGGATTTAGGAATTTAGATGGTTACACGGGGCATTTCATTGTCATTGGCGGGAGAAAGACCGCCTCTGACCGTCAGGCCAAGGGGAAATAAAACGGGAGTTTGATCCCCTAGCCACAACTCACACCCCTAGCATAGACAATGAATCATGCGCATGGGAATGGTAGGATGAAATGTTGGGAGCAATCGTTGCGAGCTTAGTGCTCCCGGAGTCAGTCGATGTTAATGGTCATGGAAATGCCCATCGTCCGAAGCTGGGTAGACCTAGCGTATCATCCTGGGCATCGACCGGAATATCGGGCCCATGGGACACTAGGTATCACTTTTAGAGGCAACGTCTCACTACTAAACCCTAGAATCCAATCGAATTCCTATCCGTCGGTCGTAATAGAGAGGACATATGATCGGGTGGAAACCAAGGTCCTAGGTTCCTTTTTATATATCTTACATCTTTCGTAGTTCCATTTCGTGACAAACCACCAAGCGATAGGGCTAGCTCACCCACCGGGTGATCCGGATCCTATCTGATAACAAGTACACTACACGCCTCCTCGTGTTCGACCCCCAAGCCACACTACAACACCGTTTGCTTGCGGTTATAAATATTTAAATCTGGTATCCCCGTTCTGACTACACATTGCTAAATCTAGGGGACGTCACAATGCAAGAAATCTTTTAGAACGATTTCTTTGGATTTTTACACCAAGTATATAATATGCTTCATCCATGTCTTTCATTTCAAAGTTTGATGATAACCATTCTTTTATGATTATCAGAAACTCCATATCATTACTAGCTAACAAAATGTCATCTACGTATAATGTCAAGATGACAAATTTGTTTTTATGTTGCTTCACATAAACAAAATGTTCTTCTTCGATCATCTCGAAACCAAATGAGGTGACAACTCTATGAAACCTCTGATTCCATTGCCTAGATGCTTGTTTTAAGGCCATATATAGATTTCTGTAATTTACAGACTATTTTCTTGGCCTTTAACAATGAAATCTATCGGTTGATCCATGTAGATTTTCTCATCTAGTTCACCATTTAGGAAGCTATCTTAACATCCATTTGGTGAAGTTCTAAATCTATGTGAGCAACTAAATCTAGTATAAGGTGAATAGAGGCAAACTTAACGGCTGCTGAAAAAGTTTCTTCGTAATCTATACCTTCTTTTTGGGTATATCCTTTTGACACCAGACGAGCTTTATATCCCTCAATGAATCCATCTGCCTTTTTTTATTTTGAGAATCCACTTATTCCCAATTGTTTTTTGATTAGGTGGTAAGTTAACCAGTTCCCAAACTTGGTTAACTTTCATGGAATCCATCTCTTCATCCATAGCTTTCTTCCAATAATCTCGATCATGACAAGATAGAGCTTCTTTTACACTCTAAGGTTCCTCGTCCTCTTGAGGTATAGCAATTAGGGCTTCCCCTTCGATTTCAAATCTACATCGGGGAAACTTAATCCTTTTGCCTCTCCCAACTACTCATCAAGCTGAGAATTTTGAATTACTTCTCTTTTGGACACACTGCTCCCACTAATTTTGGGGACTCGAGAAGTATTTTTTTATACCTCAAATGACCTAACACTCACGAAATTTGGATCTTCCAACCCATGGAGATCACCTTCATTTCTAACTTCGCCTTATTGAGGAAACATATCCTCTATAAACATGGCATGCCTTGATTAATATTCTGTCACAGTGCCGTCTTCTTGCTCACCTAAGAAAACATAACCCTTTGAGTGTTTAGAGTATCTAATGAATATAATCTTCTTTCCTTGGGTTCCCAACTTCACATGCTTATGAGAAGTGTCATGTACATAAGCTGCACATCCTCAGCCTTTAACAAACTCAAATTTGGACTTCTACCATTCCAGAGTTCATATGGGGTTTTATGAATCTATTTGGAGGGTACTAGGTTCAAAACATGTACTGCTGTCAACAATGTCCCCAATATTTAATTGGTAAATTTGCTTGTGATATCATGCATCGAACCATTTCTAAGAGCGTTTTATTCCTTCTATCAACCACACCATTTTGCTAAGGTGTATAAGAAGTAGTAAGTTGTCTTAGAATCCCTTTTTTATTACATAAATCCTTAAATTGATTTGATAGATATTCCCTCCCTCGATCTGTTCTTAAGGTTTTAACCTTCATATCCAATTGATTCTTAACTTCGTTGAGAAATGATTTGAAACAAGACAACACCTCGGATTTTTGGGATATAAGATATACCTTTTCAAATCGAGAGAAGTCACCTATGAATGTAATGAATTATGAGGCATCATGCCTTGCCCTCACACTCATGTGTCCACAAATATCAGAGTGTATAAGTTTTAAAAGAGAGTCAGCTCGTATTGCCTTACCAAATGGTTTCCTAGTTATCTTACCTGATAGACATGGTTCATATACAGGAATATTTATTTTGGTAAGAGATCCCAATAAACCTTCTAAAGCCAAGCATTCTATTCTAATTTTCCCTATGTGACCTAGTCTAGCATGCCATAACAATGCATCATTGTCATATGATTCAGACGAAGATATGGTTAACATATACCCAGAAGAACAATTATTAGTATTTAGAAATGCCAATCCATTAAAATAAGAACCAGATCCATAGTATCATTATACAAACTTATTTGGAAACCATTTTCATCAAACAACAAATTAAATTCAAACTTAACTAAAGAAATTACAGAAACCAAGTTCTGCCTAATATCAGGAGTGTGCAACATATCATGTAATAATAAAGTTCGTCATCTGCGTAATTCCACTTTGCACATACCGACTCCCTTTACTTCTACAGAAACCAATTCTGCCTAATATCAGGAGTGTGCAACACATCATGTAATAATAAAGTTTGTCCTCTGTGTAATTCCACTTTGCACGTACCGACTCCCTTTACTTCTAATTTGTTGTTGTTGCCCACGTATACCCATTTTGTTTCACCAGGAACGCGATGATACTCCACATGGTAGTCTCTGTCTCTGGCTATGTGGTCTGTCGCTCCTAAATCAACAACCCACTAAGGATTAGGTTCAATGAGCATAGCAGAACTAGACACATAGGTACTATAATAAGGAATATATGAAAATTCAAAATTTACCTTCCTCGACTCAGGACAATCCCGAGCGAAGTGGCCCTTCTGGCGATAGTTGAAGCACATTAGCTTATCAACATTTATCTTTTTTGTAACGGCCAGTTTTCATAGTGCACGTATTTTCGTAACAAAACGATTTCAAACGATTTCAAAATTGGGTAAATGAATTTTTTCTATTTTTTTCGTCGACCAAATTTGAAGATGGACTTCATTTTCATGATCCCCGCAACGATACGGACCTATGGTACTGTTTTCATAATTTTTCGGAGACGTTTAGTCTCAGTGGAAAAATCGTAATTTTCAATATTTAGTTACCCTTTTACTAATTACATTGCTAATTAACTTTTAACATTAACCTAACCCCCCCAAACAATTTAAATGTGGATACACTTTTAACACCCTCTTAAGCCAGACTCATCCCCCTAACCCTCTTTTGTCAAACCCATACCAACCTTAATTGATTCTATTACTATTACTATAATATTAAACTAAACATTTATCTTTATTTAAACCTTTCCCCCGCCTCTCGTTCACAGGCAACCCATGCAAATTAAACCCTCTCACCCTCTCTCTTCTTCTTGCAGAGGTCGAACCCAACCCCCCTCTCCTCACAAATCAACCCAACACCCCAACTCCCCTCTCCAACTCACTAACGCAATCTCTTTCCCCCTCTCGTCTTCAACCTCCCCCTGTCTCTTCGCCCTCCCCGTTCTCCGACGTCACCCTCCTCCAAAAGCTTCGCCCCATCAACGCTTCGATGAGGCCGCACCCCCACGTCGCCCACCGAGTCCCTCCAGATCCACCGACCCCCGACTGAAGCCAACGAAGCTACCCCGATGTCGTTACCTCCTCCCTCACCTCTGACGAATTCATCCCCGCCTCCAGCTCCTCCTCCGTGCTGCCCCTCGAAGGCCTTCCTCCCCTCTAGCAGCTCATAAGTTCCAGTGAGCTCCGAAGCTCCGAGCACCCATGCACACAGCCCCGCTGCTCCGCCGTGCTCTGCCGCACCACTACGAACCCACCACCAAACAGACCCCGCTCCACCTTCCTTCTTCCGACAACATGAGCTCGCCGAGCTTCGGCGATGGCCTCTGACTCACACCCCCGAAGCCTCGACAGCCCCCGCTCCCCTCGCTCACGCTGCCACTAGCACTCACTGCCGGCCTCCGCCGAGTCGTCGCTGCCCCACGACCACTGCCGCACACCCCCGACCGCCCGACGCCGCCTCAGCCGTCGTTGTCGACGCAGGCCCTCGTCGCTGCATGCAAAAAGGGAGAATATAATTATTAATAGTATTATTATAAGTATATTAGTATAAATACTAGTATACAAGTATTATAATTAGTATATATAAATATAAATATGTTATGAATCAACTATTGGGGGAGGAGCCCCAACTCTTTATTTATAGGCAATAGGGGATAATACAAACATGGGCTACAAAGATATGGGCATATCTCTAGGATAGCTCAGAATCTCAACCAACACGGTTTTAATAACCGTTCACAACACTTCTCCTTATCCAGCCATATGTGTGGAATCTGCTCGTGAATACCTCAGCATTCTGAGCGTAGGAGAGTCTCACATGGGATGGATACTTCAGGATCCTGAGTTGGTGAGATTTGCCTCGTTAAAACCTTTAGCTATGGAAAACCCAGTGGAAAAAACCATAGTTAAGGAAAAAGAGCACAAACTCTACCAAACTCCCCCTGATCTGTACAAGCACTCAAGCTTTCAGATGTCTTAGGCGTCTCATTCCAATCATATGTACAAGCTTCCTAAAAGTGGCAATAGGAAGGGCTTTAGTGAACAAATCTGCCAAATTGTCACATGATTGCACTTGTCTGATGTCGATCTTGCCATCTATCTGTAGCTCGTGCGTCCAGAAGAACTTTGGTGAAATGTGCTTTGTTCTGGTGCCTTTGATGAAGCCACCTCATAACTGAGCTATGTAAGCAGCATTGTCCTCGAACATTATAGTAGGCTCAAGGTCTCCAGTCTTCAGTCCGATCGTAGACAGGATGTGGTGGACAACTGAGCATAGCCATACGCATTCTCTGCTTGCTTCATGGATGGCAATGATCTCTGAGTGATTGGATGAGGTTGCTGTTAAGGTTTGCTTGATGGATCTCCAGGAAATGGCTATCCCTCCATAGTAAACACGTACCCAGTCTGTGACTTCGCTTTGTGGGGATCAGACAAGTAACCTGCATCAGCATAACCAGCAAGTGTAGAGGATATTCCATTTTTGTAGAAGAGTCCCAAATCTGTAGACCCTTGGAGGTAGCGCAGAATGTGCTTAACCCCGGTCCAGTGGCACTGTGTGGGCGCTGCACTGTATCTGGCTAGCAAATTTACTGCGAACGCTATGTCGGGCCGCGTGCAGTTTGCCAGATATAGTAGTGCTCCGATGACACTCAGATAGGGAACTTCTTGACCAAGTATATCCTCCCCCTCTTCCAGCAGCCGGAAGGGGTCTTTATGTGTATCCAGAGATCGTACCACCATAGGTGTACTTAGTGGATGACATTGGTCCATATGGAATCTTTGCAACATTTTCTTCGTGTATGTGGTTTGATGTAATAGGATTCCATCTTTTAGATGTTCAGTCTGTAAGCCATGTCAAAATTTTGTTTTGCCTAGGTCTTTCATTTCAAATTATTTTGTTAGGCTTACAGATATCTTAGTGATCTCTTCAGGAGATCCTATGAGATTCAGATCGTCTACGTAGACAGCAATTATTACGAATCCTTTTCCCCTTGTTCTTATGAAGATACAAGGGCAGACTTCATTGTTTGAGAATCCTTGTTGGACAAGGAACTCACTGAGTCTGTTATACCACAGTCTTCCTGATTGTTTGAGACCGTACAATGATCTTTGTAGCTTAACAGAGTAGACTTCCGAGGTCTATCTTTTACTTCAGCAGGTATAGAAAAGCCATCAGGAAGTTTCATGTAAATCTCCTTGTCGAGATTGCCGTATAGGTATGCAGTCACAACATCCATTAGCTGTATATCAAGGCCTTCCTTTGCTATTAAGCTTATCAGGAATCTGAAAGTGATCGCTTCCATGACCGGGGAGTATGTATCGTCATAGTCAATACCCGGTCTTTGGGAAAATCCTTGTGCTACAAGTCTAGCTTTGTAGCGTGCGATCTCATTATTTTCGTTTCTTTTTCTGACGAATACCCATTTATATCCCACAGGTTTGACATCGGTAGGTGTCTGGACTATTTGCCCAAAGACTTTGCGTTTCTGAAGCGAGTCCAGCTCGGCTTCTATTGCCTAATTCCACTTTGGCCAGTCATTTCTACGTTTGCATTTAGCAACGAAATGTGGATCATAATCATCGTCGCTTCCGGCGACGTGAATGGCAATGTGAAACGCGAAGTCATCATCGACGACTGTACTCTTTCTGTCCAATACCTCCCATGTATGTACATAATTCAATGATATTTCAGTTTCTCCCGGCAGTTCATCTGCAGTGGATTCCGGGAGGGGAGAGGGTATGGACACGAGCTCGTTTCTCTGTGGGGGTATTGTCCCAAGGTCTCCGGATATTTTTCTTTTTCTTGGATTTTTATCCTTGGAGTCTGGTGGCCTGTCTCTTTTCTGTTGAGGTGCAGCCACTTCTGCTACTGGTGGATTGCATCCATCCTTTGGGATGTCAATCCTAGCTGGAGTATTTGTAGCAGGGATGTGTGATCTGACATTCTTCTGGTTGTCAGTAAACGAATCCGGTAATCTGTGAACTGTGTTCTGAATGTGTAAGATCTTTAGGATCTCATCATCACATTATTTTGTTACCAAATCGTAGTGGGTCAGACTTTTTGTATCACACGTTAACATTTGCTTCGCGCTAGACTTTTCAATGTCTAGGCCCATTTTGGGGAAATAAGTCTCATCAAAGTCACAGTCTTCAAGTCGTTCCTTAAAAGCGTCCCCCGTTTGGGGTTCTAGGTATCTTATAATTGAGGGTGAGTCAAACCCTACATAAATACCTAGGCGACTTTGAGGGCCCATCTTGGTCCTCTGGGGTGGTGCAGTGGGGATATAAACTGCGCAGCCAAATATTCTCAAGTGAGAAATGTTCGGTGGCGTTCCATATGAAAGTTGCATTGGAGATAGACTCTGACCTCCCGATGGTCTTATTCTTATTAATGATGCAGCATGCAGAATTGCATGTCCATATGCATCCACCGACAATTGGGATTTCATTAGCAATGGACGTGCAATCCATTGGAGTCTTTTAATTAGCGACTCAGCTAACCCGTTCTGGGTGTGAACATCCGGCACTGGATGTTCGATTTCTATTCCCGTTGCCTGGCAATATTCTTGAAATAACTGAGAAGTAAATTCCTCCGCATTATCCAGACGTATTTTCTTAATTTGGTTGTCTAGAAAATGTGCCCGCAACTTTATTATTTGTGCCAAAAGCTTTGGGAAAGCTAAGTTGCGGGTTGAAAGTAGACACGCATACAAGTATTTCAAAGATGCATCAATTAGTACCATAAAGTACCGAAAGGGCCCACTAGGGGGGTGGATAGGTCCATATATGTCTCCATGTATTATTTCTAGGAAGCTTGGAGACTCGATATCCACTTTAAGTGGTGATGGCCTTGTAAGTAATTTACCCTTGAAGCAGGGTACACAAGGGAATTCTCCCTTCTAAAGAATCTTCTGGTTCTTCAGGTTATGCCCGTGGGATTGTGATAAGATGCGATGCATCATCACAGATCCGGGGTGGCCAAGTCTATCGTGCCAAAGTAAGAATTTGGCTGATGTCGGGCACTTCAGGTGCTCCGTCAGGTTTGCTTCCTCTCTCCGAATTTTTGTATGGTAGAGGCCAGATGAAAGGCTCTCAAAACGTTCAAGTATGGTTTTAACTCCATTTTCTTGAAACGTTACATACAGTAATTCATTTTCTTTTACATTTGCTGTTTCCAAGTGGAATCCGTTAAGACGGATATCTTTGAAACTTAGTAAGTTTCTCTTGGAATTCGGAGAGTAAAGTGCATCTTTAATTTTTATTTATGTTCCATTGGGGAGCAACAAGGTTGCATTCCCAGAACCTTCAATTATATCTGATGGCCCTGAAATTGTATTTACACGGCTCTTATACGGAGTAATGCTATGGAAATAGCATTTGTGCTGAAGGATCATATGTGTCGACGCACTGTCTACCAAGCAGTCATAAGAGCATCCCATCTAAAAAGATGAGTAAACATTTGCATTCAGAAAAACTAAATTTTATTCGACAGAAATCAAATTACATAGAAGCTCTCATAACATAGATTATTCCTAAAATAAAATGCTAAAATGCTAAGATAAATGTAGCAGGCTAATCAAGCATATCATCTGACTCGAAGTCTTTTGCTGTGAACTTGACTGCTTTGTTCGCAGCCACCAGGTTTGATTTAGCATCCTTTTTCTTGCTTTGTTTATAAAGCTCCTGGAGATGCACTGGGGTCCTGCACACTTTGGACCAGTGGCCTTTCATGCCTCAGCTGTGGCACTGGTCTTTCCAATCCCTCTTGTGTGGGGGTGCATCA
The DNA here is from genome assembly GCA_030789695.1 of Scilla litardierei. NCBI lineage: Eukaryota > Viridiplantae > Streptophyta > Magnoliopsida > Asparagales > Asparagaceae > Scilla > Scilla litardierei. The sequence continues at coordinate 29,904 of JAULAV010007416.1, read as the reverse complement.
TTTTTCTTGTTGTCATTCCTGCGCCAGGTGAACTTGCGCTTCCCTTCATTCTTTCGCTGCTGTTGTGGTTGGCCCTTGGCTTTTTTCTGTTGTCCCCCTTTCTGTGGTCTTTCTTTTCTTTTATTATCTCTCTTCTTTTTAAAGGAAGAGGAATGGTGAGCTTCAGGTAGACGGGCAGTGCCGGGAGGGCACATATTGTGAGTAGCGAGAAGAAGCTCTCTGTTTTGCTCGGTCATGAGTAAACATGACAGCAGCTCAGAATACTTGGTGAACTTGCGTTCACCGTATTGTTGCATGAGTATCACATCTTTTTCGTGGAAAGACGTATACGTATTTTCCAGCATGCGATCTTCTGAGACTTTCTCACCACACAACTTCAGGCGTGAGGTGATGCTAAAGAGTGCTGAGTTATACTCAGCAATGGACTTGAAGTCCTGTAATCTCAGGTTCTCCCACTCATATCTCGCCCTTGGGAGTATAACATCTCTCTGATGTTTATACCTATCCTCAAGGGCGGTCCATAGCTCAAGTGGATCTTCGACCGTAAGGTACTCAGCCTTTAAGGTCTTGTCCACATGGCGGTGAATATAGATGATGGCTTGCACCTTCTCTATATCGCTAACATTTTCTTTTTCTGTCACAGCAGCAATGAGGGACTTAGCCCGCAGGTGAAACTTTACATCTAGCTGCCAGCTTAGATAGTTTCTACCTGATGCATCCAGCACATCGAAATCAACGCTTGCAATTTTAGCCATTTATCTAGCAGAGCACAAACATGCATGAATTAATAATTTGATCAAAGAAAACATTTTCATGCGGAGGTAATATTTAATGAAAAGCTAAATGTGTGGATCGGCCAGTCCCACAAGAAAGAGTCCATAGTCCATAGTCCAAATTATACAAATTTGCAGCTTTAAAAGGAAAATACAACTTTGGAAACCCCGTGGGTCCCATATGATATCTCCAGCTTCAAAACGTGGCCTCTGTATCCATGGAAGTTGGTCTTCTTTCTTTGACATTTACATAAATTCCTCACTGCAATTTCTCTCAAAAATAAAAGAAAAGTTCGGGAAATAAACTGTGGGACTTAAACAGCCGATCCAAAAACGACATTTAGCAATTCATGCAGAAATATTGTGCTCATCAACATTTTCATTCACAGACATCGCAGGCATATATATTCGCATGAGGATAAAACATTTAATCACTTAATAATTATTGGACCACTGGACAACGTCATACACCGTTAGGTTAGGTGACTAACGGCAGAGCGGTCGCAAGATCTTCCTAATTATTAAGTTTTAAATGTAATGTACAACCACGCATATAATATCCACAGAATTTGCCAAAGATGTAAAGCATGTAAAGATGATCATTACGATGCGAGGGTTGTATTAAAAGGCTTTAATCAATAAAATTGAATAAGAGCCCAAAATGACATTTTCGTTGTAGGAGGAAAATGGGTTTATCTCATTAAATCATCCCAAATATCCCCAAAAGTCCCCAATAAGCCCTTAAATGCCTGATAATTACCCCCATTAGATACCATGATTTTTCACGAATTTATAGGTCCTCAAACGCCCTTTTAAAATTAATTTTTAGCCCCAAAAGTGCTTTTTAATGCTTATTTATAGCCGTTGCCCCTATTTATCCTCTCTCTTTTTTTGTTAGAGGGTAGGCCTGCGGGCCTGAAGCCCGCAGGTCGGTTGCGGGCTTCAGGCCCGCAGAATATTATTATTATTGTTATTATTATTATTATTATTATTATTATTATTATTATTATTATTATTATTATTATTTTGTAAAAAAGAGTATGGCATGCGGGCCTGAAGCCCGCAGGCCGGTTGCGAGCTTCAGGCCCGCAGCCAAAAAAGAGGTTTTTTTGTGTTAGTGGGCCAAAGAAAAGCCCATAAGGGCTTTGGGGGGCGGCGGCTAGGGTTAGCCGCCGCCGCTGCCCCCTTTCTTCCGCCGGCGGCGGGGTGGGGGCAAGGGCGGGCGAACTGTCCCGAGGGCGGTCGCGGGCGGCCGCCCCCCGCTTCAGGCGGGGGGCAAGGGCGGGCGAAGCCGCCCTGAGGCGGTCGCCGATGGCCAACCCCCGCTTTGGGCGGGGGGGCAATGGCGGGCGAACCGCCCTAAGGGCGGTCGCCGATGGCCAACCCTCGCTTCGGGCGGGGAGGCAAGGGCGGGCGAACCGCCCTGAGGGCGGTCGCCGATGGCCAACCCTCTCTTCGGGCGGAGACCGCCCTTTAGGGCGGTAACGATAGCCCCCCCCACCCCCCCCACCCCCCGCTTTGGGCGGGGGGCGAGGGTGTGGCCCTCCCTTCCGACGACGACAGAGGCAGCCCTCCCGCTTCAGGCGGGGGGTCCAAGCTAGGGTTTTCACAGTTTAAAAACCCTAAAAATTTTGATTTTTGGGATGAAAAATTCATCGTTTAAGGTGATCTATCAAATCCCCGTATCGATCTTGCGAGATCTAGGGGTAGAGCAATCATACGTATGATTAAAAACATCGTATTAAGTGTTTTTACCTCTATATCTGTCCTCCGGATATAGCGACGGTTGCACGAAGCCCTACGCGGATGACGACGCTCGATTGAGGAAGCCTTGCACCGTGCTCGTGGATCTCCCGTCTCCTCTCGCCTTCGCCTTCGCAACGAACGAAAAAATTTGTGGAAAGAAAAATTTTTAGAGGCTCATGCTGATAACGTGTTATGAATCAACTATTGGGGGAGGAGCCCCCAACTTTTTATTTTTAGGCAATAGGGGAGAATACAAACATGGGCTACAAAGATATGTGCATATCTCTAGGATAGCCCAGAATCTCAACCAACACGGTTAAATAACCGTTCACAACAAAATATATATTATAATAAAGAGAAAATGAGTAAAAATTTATAGTATATTATATATGCATCAAAAACACACGGTAAGGCTCAGAAAATCCGAAACAACGAAACGGATCCATTGGCGCTAGTTTCATCCCCAAAAGGCAAGTACATCTCCCACAATGATTTTTCAAAATCAAAACTCAATAAAGCTAATTTCTCTTTAAAATTCATATCACGAGAATTTCACGTACACTGACGTACGCGAAAATTATATGGTGTAGTACTAAACAAGACGCTCGTTTTGACAGCTTATTTGAAGTTTTTTGACGTGTCGTTCACTCTGAATAAATCGATGGATGTTACGATATCTAGTTTTCTAATTTAGAAAATTAGTTTTTTAAATTCTTTTTAAATTCTAAAAATGGTTTTTGAGCTTTTAAAATTATTAGAAATACATATAGGCTTCAGAAAAATATTCTCTTCTTAACTAAAATTATTTTCGTCATATCTAGCCTATTTAAAAATTATTAATACTTAATTTGACGGGTTTCAAGCTATAATAAAAATACGAACGCGTTAAGAAAATGGTTAGATAGTCTTTAACCAATGATTTCTAATGTTTGTAGGTATCGTTTCTCGTGCACGAGCGTCCTAGATAGCCCTAGTTTCATCCTTGGCTTACTACAACGCTCGCAAAACCAGTAAGTCACTCTAATTCTAACTTTAGAAATCTAAACAAGTGCACAAGCATGAACTTAGGATTTTGTAAATAGCCTCAGAACGAATATTGACTGGAACGTATGACTAGAGACTTAATGACTAGGGAAATAATCAACTACAAAACGACTATTCACTTAAACCAACAATTTTGTATTCCATGTTTGTTGGACTTGTCTTTATCCTCAAATTCTTAGCATCCGCTTTGCTTTACTTTCTGGTTTTCAATAAGTAAGTCAATCTGTGATTCTGGTTTAACTATCATAGTGGTAGAGATCTAAATAAATATGGAAATCAAAATAAACATGAACTACTCTACTTTTTGTTAATATAATCGATGGAACATATGTGATTATTGGCGTTCTTAACATTGGTATCACCCAGTGCCTAGGATCATTTGCGTCAAAGTTTAGATCACCCTGCTTGCAAGGACAGTGACCTGCTTGGCCAAACCTGACTGGCAATGTATGCATGGATCAATGTTAGACTTGCAATTATCATAAGTGTGCAACCATTGATTATAAATACATATGAATAAGTTACTTCGACCTTTCATCACCATGATAACTCTCATTCACCCTTGTCTACCATGTTTTGAGGCCTTTCACTTGAAAACTATGCATGAACTTTGGATACACTTGTTGCATGATTACACATGCCTAAATAGTTACATCACTTCCTGCATGACATCTATGACTCAGTAAATGCTAATGAATTATCGTATGGCATATCTTCTGGTACATTTTGTGAAATATCTTGTGGTACATCTTGTGGAATATCGTGTGGAACATCATGTGGTACATCTTATGGAATATCTTATTGAATATCCTGTGGAACATCATGTGGAATATCTTGTGGAATATCTTGTGGCACATCCCGTATGAAACGTGTACATAGAACACTTGACACATCACTGGGTTTGGGGTAACTCATGGTAAAGAGAGTGTGGGAGCTAAGACCAGAGTCACTTCACATGTCTCGTCATGTCCCGTTTTAAAGTGTAAACTCTCGTCCCGTTTTCAAAAGTGTGTAGCGATGCCCGGGATTAGCTCCCTGCAGCAATGAGGTGACCCATGGTTGCATATCATACTCTCCTACGTGAGTCACATAGTTTAGATAATTACTGCTAGCATCACCATAACTATTTAATTGAATGTAATTGAATGCACATCTTTTTCAGTACTTTACTATTGTTACAGTTCATACCTGCTAGTCTTAATAATCATGCCTATTCGTCGTACTATTGTTATCACCATGGTTGCTCTTGTACGTTTTTTGTTTTACTTACACAGACACTTTTACTTGTCACTATTGCACGACCATGCATGCCTGCTCTTACCTTACTTGTTACACTTGCATGATCATCTTTAGATGTTTACCATAACATGTTCTGTACTTTTGCACTACTTTATTTCTATTGCTAGAATTGTTGTGACTTACCTACTGTTCCATACTTCGTGGCACCGCAGACGACACACAAGTTGACGTAGCTGTTTCGGAGTCAGAAGAGCTGGAATCCGATTCAGTGACTGCAGCTTTTTAGGGTTCAAGTTGTGATGAATTTCCATATGTACTTATTTTTCTTTCATGTATCTCTGTTGGAGAATTTTGTACGGTATGGATTGTAATAAATGGACACTATTTGAGTATTTTTGTACATCTCTGCATCGTGGCTATGTTGTTTTTACTGGTAATCTGCTGACCTGAAAATGAAATCAAATAAGTAATGGCCCCCTGAAAGCGGGTCGTTACATTTTTCGTATTCTTCTTATCAAATTTCCTCAGCCCCTTGTCTTTGATTTTCAAAGCAACATTTTTGCTACGGTTCTTCTTCCGAAACCTCTTCTTCTTGAAGTTTCCCTTTCCTGAAACTTGACTAAATCATGTAAGAATGAGATTGTGGTTTTAGGGAAGATAGCCTTTCATCTTCCAATTCCACATGACGTGCCACATCATTGAAAGTTTTGACACTTTATTATGTGTCAAGTTAACTTTCATATATTCCCAGGAACCAGGCAAAGAGCGAATCATAGCCTTTACTTATTCATCGGTAAGGTTGTACCCAGCAGTAGCTAGCTCCTTAATCATTCTCGACATCTCCCGAAGATGTTGCTTGATAGTCTGATTAGAGCTCATTTTATAAGTATCAAATTTAATGGTAAGCTGCCTTAACTTCGACACAGAAGTTCCTCCAAGCTTATCATTCAAGACCTTCCACGTGTCACTGGCTGTAGGATAGTCCTTGTACTCACAAGCCAAGACATCCTTCATTAAGCTTACAAGTATACCACGCGTAGTGGCATCCTTTTTCTTCCATTCATTGTAAGTCTCAACCGCACATCTGTGATGGGCAGTGTTTCCCTCGCCAGTATCTTCCAACTTATGATTAATGGCTTCCATGACTTCTTGTTTCTCCAAGACATATTTGATACAGAAACTCCGGATATTGAAGTTGTCTCCATTGAGACGGTCACCTTTGTTCAGGTCAGCAATTATGTTTTTGGTTGCAGCCATTATGTAGGTCGGTTTAGTAATAACTTCACTTCCATTATGTAGGTCACCTATGTAATTGTTGGTGCATGGGTACGGATCAAAAACGGTGTCAAAATATGCGGTCCATTTAGAGCCTGCAACCCGCAACCCATCATTAAGACGGAGTAATACTCAGTCAAGAGAACGCCTCATTTGACTGTTAGGCTCCTACTGATACTCAGGGAGGAGTTAATGGACCGAGTAAATAGGCAGCCGTTATCACCAATCCCAGAGAAGATCCTGCCTGAATCAATGAGGGACGGTTACTCGCAATCATCGGACCACTGCATTTAAATACCTGAAAGGACAATGGTAAAAGGGTTCCAACTTCCAAGGTACGAGATCTAATACTCGGACTTTACATACTCCAACTTATATTTCTTCTATAAAGGAGCTTGCGAGGTCAGATCTGAGACGAGCCTCTGTGGGTCGATCTCAGATGCTCCATGCTCTCTCCCTCTCTTAAGTTCCATTCTAACTTAAGTATCGGAGGGGATTTGGATTGGGACCCAGATCCGACCTCCCTGACGCTTCCTTGTGGTGCAGATCATCGAGTATCGATCCTACGTGAGGGTTTCTCCTGCGCTCCTCAACCTCGATCGATCGACATTCGAACCGCTCGAGGGTCGATCGAGCATCGCAAATCAACCACCATCAACCAATGACCCTGGTTCTTCCAACCTAGGGTCCCACCCATCTAGCTAACGAGAATCCGACTCAGCAGGAAAGGATCCACGTCAGCATCTCAATTGTTTTGGTCATTTTTGACCTAACAGTTTGGCGTCGTCTGTGGAAAACATGAGCCGACATCCTAGTCAATGAAACATCTCGACTATGTCAGCTCACCCATCAACACCCTCTGATAATGCCTTGGCACTTCCCAGCATCAATTCAGTCAACATGATAATGAGAGGTCCTCCGCACCCGGAGCTATCAACCTCATTCCAAAGTTCTTACGTCGGAAGGTTGATGACAATATCTGTAGGTAGTAAGCACCCTCGAGACTCTACACCTTTGATATCCTTCTCAAATGAAGATCTAGAAGCTGTATAACTGCTACACGATGATGTCGTCTTCATCGCTGCATCCATCAACGAGGTTACCGTAAAAAGATTTCTCATCGACACGGGGAGTTCGTGCGATGTGCTTTTCTTCACCACATTGGAGAGAATGAGGTTGTCTTCAATGGAGTTGAGACCTTGCCCGGGACCTCTTGTAGGGTTCACCGGGCATAATGCCCCAGTAGCATGCATTATTACCTTGCCGGTGATACTTGGCACATATCCACGACATGTCACTTGCCTGACCAACTTTATAGGGGTGAAGATCAACTCGGCATACAACAGAATCATTGGCAGACAGTTGCTCAACACTATAGAAGCGGTGGTCTCAACCTTCCATCAAATGATCAAATTCCAGACTCCTGAGGGAGTTAGGAAGGCGAGAGGAAATCAGAAGCAAGCCCAGTCGTTTTACACTCTGTCCGCCGCTTTGAGAAGGGTAGGGCAGACAGATCCAGTCGACCCCAAGGGCGAGGATCAACGACTTGCAACAATCGAAGAGACGAAGAACATCTGGATCTTTGAAGTATAAGGGAGGACCGACTCCATCGGGTAGATGCTCCCTTTCAACCTAAGGGAGCAGTTGATCGTTCTCTTGAGAGAGCATGCGGACATTTTTGCCTGGTCCCTGAAGGATATGCCCGGCATCGACCCCCAGGTAATATCCCACAAACTGGAAGTCGACCCGACTTCCAACCCCAGGAAGCAAAAGAAGAGGAACATGGGGGGCGAAAAGATGAAGGCAGCAATCGAGGAAGTGGATCGGTTTCTGGAGGCAGGCTTTATTCGAAAGGTAAAATACCCTGATTGGCTCTCAAATGTCGTGATGGTTAAGAAGGCAAATGGCAAATGGCGAATGTGCTTTGACTTCACCGATCACAACAAAGGCTGTCCAAAAGACAATTACCCCTGCCCTGGATCGACCATCTAGTCGACAATGCCTCGGGCTATGAAATCCTTAGCTTCATGGATGCTTTCTCGGGATACAACCAGATCCAAACAGCACCAGAAGACGAAGAAAAGACTTCTTTCTTCACAGATCGAGGTATTTTCTGTTATACAAAAATGTCATTTGGTTTAAAGAATGCATGGGCCATGTACCAGCGTATAATGACGGAGTCTTCGAGGCTCAAATCGGGCGAAACCTTGAGGTCTACATTGATGACATGCTGGTCAATTCGAAGAAGCCGGCAGATCACATTGCATATCTCCAAGAGAGATTTGCACAAATCCGACACTACGACCTTCGGCTGAATCCCGCCAAGTGCATTTTTGGGGTCCGATCGGGAAATTTCCTCGGTTCCATGCTGACGAACTATGAACTAGTGGCTAACCGCAATCACGGTGATCGTGGCGATGAAGGAGCCCTCAACCATCAGAGAACTTCAGAGACTGAATGGGAGAATATCGGCTTTGGGCCGGTTCTTGTCTAAGTCGGCCAAGAGATCTTTGCCTTTCTTTACAGTATTGAGAAAGAAGATAGCATCGATCGCGAATGGTAAGAGGATCGTCGAATGGGACGCAGATTGCAAGAAAGATTTCTCCGAACTAAAAGAGTACCTCCGCAGCCCACCGCTTCTGACCAAACCAGATAAGGATGATCAACTCATCATTTATTTGACCGCTACCATGGAAGCCGTAAGCTCCGTACTTGTCAAGGAAGACTCGAGAGTGCAACGACCTATCTATTATGTCAGCCAAGTCCTCCGGGGTGTAGAGGTAAATTACTCAAGAATAGAGAAGATGGCATTTGTACTAATCCAATCTATGAGAAGGCTACGACCATACTTCCAAGCGCACACCATCTTGGTCCTCACCGATACTCCCTTGGAGCAGACCCTGAAAAGGATAGATCATTCGGGGAGAATGACGAAGTGGGGAGTCAAGCTGAGCGAATTCGACATCTAGTATAAGCCGAGGACTGCCATCAAAGGGCAAGCTCTAGCCGAATTCATCGTCGTACTCACTTATGATGACAACCTGCCAGAAGAAGTACATGTTACTAACATACGACCCAGTGCTACCTCTTCTCCCTCGACAAGTCTCAATTCATCAACCGATACATTTGAAGACGATGGAACGTGGATCATACAAGTGGACGGTTCTGCCACTCACACCGGAAGCGGGGCCGAAATAATTGTCCAAACATCAGCGGGCAACATATTCAAGTATGCTCTCCGCTTCGATTTCCAAACCACGAATAATGGAGCAGAGTATGAAGCTGCCATCAATGGGCTCCAGTTGGCTCGAGCCCTAGGAGTAAAGGTGGTACAACTACTCAGCGATTCCAATATCGTCGTCCACCAATTGAACGGGGGTTTCGAGGCCTGCGAGGACACGATGTAGAGCTACATGCCAGTTGCTAAAGCAGAGCTCGCCATGTTCAGATGAGTAGAGATCCACCATACCAATGTCAAATAATCACCGAGCCAATGCCCTTTGAAAGCTCACGTCATCCTCCCCCACGGGACTCGGTTGAATAGTGTACGTGCAGCATCTGCCATAACCCAGTGTGCTGGAACAGGAACTGCTAAGTATCGACCAAGTGGTCACTTGGATGAATCCCATAATCTGTTATCTAATCACAGGGAAGAAGCCGACCGAACCGATAGAGGCGTGAAAGCTAGAACGAAAGCCCTACCAATTTGTTCTACTAGAAGGTTCATTGTATTAAAGACGATGGACCAGGTATGACATCTTCCCCTACCACAAATGTTTAAACCTACAAGAAGAACTTTATGTGATCCAGGAAATCCATGGGGGGGACTGTGGGAACCATTGCGGATGAAAGTCAATAGCCTTGAAAGCCGTAAGGCAAGGTTACTTTTGGTCGACCATGTTCAAGGAAGCGGTTGAGTATGTTCAGAAATGTCTGACTTGCAAGAAGTTTCGAAGGTCAGCTCAGCCCCTCCAACTGATATGATCCTGTCACGAACCGCTTCCCTAAAATGGAGGCGAGGCGTGACGAGGCCCGCTCAGGCTGGGAGCTGTGAGGCTCCAAGCCTGTAAAGCGTCTAGAAATACCACGCAGATCCCTGTAATGTGACACGAAACAAAAACAAGAATAATAGAAAGAGACGAATAATAAATTATCAATCTCAAATGTCCAAATAAAAGTTCAACAACCACCAAAAAAGCCACCAGGCTAACAAAAGAGTCTAAAAGGCCCCAGCATGGCCACCAATGAAAGCAACTAACAAGATGGTGCTACTCATTGCAAAGCTACAACAACTAACAAAGAAACTGCAGAGGGAACTAAGACTGACATTCACAAGGAATGTCCTAGTCTAATAGCACGTCGTGCACAGAGATTACGCCTTTTGGCTAGAGAGGCTGTACGGGCCAACTCTTACGCTCAAGTGATCGTTTATCCCTACCCCTCCACGTGTATCGGGCATTGGTTTTCAACCAACACATGTGGCCCGCTTCTGGATCACGAGCCAGGAAGTGTTTTTAACAAGTATGGCGTAGGGTTATGCCCGCATAGCAGGTGCCTAGCCGTAAACAAGGATTGTACAAGTATTTTGTAGCGTGTGCTACGATGCAACATGCAAATCAGATGACATGTAAAAATGCAATTGCATGGCAGATATTTAAATAGAAATGCGTACCATTAAAGAAATTAAACGTGACAGGCAAATGCATGACATGACATGCCAAAAGGCAGTTCTAGCTTCGTTGTCAAGCTAGAACTTGAAATTGTGCCTAGACCGCTATCATTTCACGGTCTAGTCTCTTTCACGCTAAAAGCAAGGAAATGGCCTAAAGCATGGCCTAAAACAAAGTTGGCAAGTTTCACTTGCCTGGTACCGAGGTTGTTGATCGACGAGAGTCATCTCAAAAATCGCTATTCTACGGGGATGGGTCACTGTTATGGCAAAACAGAAAATCATAATTGGATGATCTAATCCGGATTTGTATTGGAATCCTACAACGTCTAGTAATCCATTTTTATTAGGTTTTTTAAATTTATAGTGTGGGTTATGGAAAGATTAAGGGTAGATCACTAACCGTATATGAAGCGGAAGACCCGACAATCAAAGACGCCTACGAATCTGCAGGTAGGAGAGGATCTCGACGTATCCGGATTGACGTCGCCAAATCTGATCTAGCATGGCACGGAAGAAGCGATCCCGGGAAAACTACGGCTGAAGAGATCTGCTGGCGGCTGAGATATAACGGACCTGAAGATGGGAGAATGAAGGGGAAAAACTGGAGAAAATGGAGAATTGGGGGTTTTGGAGTCGGCCGGCGGTCGGCGGGGTGGTTGTCGGCGCAATGGGGGTGAGAGGGAGCACGGGAGGAGGAGGTAAGGCAAAAGGAAGATGGGGGATGATTGGGGAAGAAGGTCGACTAGGAAAAGTGAGGGAAGAAGTGAAAACGTTTAGGGTTTAAATAGAAAGAATAAGCGGCGGCTGCAACTTAACCTAGGGTTTCTGTGCAGATTAGTCGGTCAGTGAAGAGTGGTCGACCAATTAGTTTGGGAACTAGTCGTTCGGTCGTCCAACTGTGACCGACTAAAAGGCAAACCGTGAACATGGTCAATACAGGGTAGACAGATTTAGTCGGTCTGTGAAGGCTCGTCAACCGACTAGTTTGGGAACTAGTCGGTCGGTGAATGTTCATTGACCGACTAAGGGTTGAATATGATAGACAATAAGTACTGAGAGTTAGTCGGTCTGAGAAGAAGCTCTAACCGACTAGTTTCTCAACTAGTCGGTCGATAGTCGTTCTTTGACCGACTAACTGTAAACAGTAACTCGGCTGTCAGAAAGAACTCTGAATTAGTCAGTCTGAGAACAAGTTCTAACCGACTAGTTTCACCACTAGTCGGTCGATGGATGTGCTTAGACCGACTAAGTGGAAACAGTAACTCAGCTGAAATAATCAAGATGAACTAGTCGGTTCCTGAAGATTTGCCGACCGACTAGATTGCAATCTAGTCGGTTGGTTCTCCTTCTTGAACCAACTAAGAGTCACGAAAAGTCTCGAATTGAAGCGCGAAGCTTCGGAAAGATCCTATGGCTTCTAAGATCAACCTAGCTCTAAGATATAGACGCTATGAAGCTCATCGTAAAAATACTTACTCCAAGCCCATCATGATATGCAACGGAAAGTAGAAGATCAGAAAGAACTGAGAGAAAACGTCCAACATGGGAAAAACACACAAGGAAGAGAACAACCATAATATAAATATAATAGACAATACTTAGACAAAAACCAGTCGTTACATCCTACCCACCTTAAGAAAAAATCCGCCCTCGAAATTTCCTAACACTCACGTGTCAGGGAACAAAAGTGGGTATCGCTCTCTCATCTCATCTTCTCTCTCCCAAGTAGACTTTCCTGGCGAGCCGTGTCGCCACATCACCCTAACAAGATCGACTGTCTTGTTCCGGAGTGACTTCTGACGCCTATCCAAAATCTGCACTGGCTGCTGGTCATACGTCAGATCGGGGCGAACGGTGATCTCTGAGAAATCCACAGCATGAGATGGATCGCTGATGTACTGACGAAGCTACGACACATGGAAGACATCGTGAACTCCTTCCAAAGATGGCGACAAGGCTAAGCGGTAGGCTACCTCGCCAATTCTCTCCAGAATGTCAAACGGTCCAATGTATCTCGGGCTCAGCTTCCCTCGTTTTCCAAAGCGAATCACTCCTCGATTCGAGGAAATCTTCAGGAACACATGGTCACCTGGCTGAAACTCCAAAGGACACTGTTTAGCATCAGCCCAATGCTTGAAACGGTCTTGAGCAATCCTCAGCTTCTCCCGTATGTTCCTCACAACATCCACTGCCTCCACGATCATCTCAGGTCCTAACAACTCCCTGTCTCCAATGTCATCCCAGCTCAGTGGCAATCGACATTTCTTCCCATATAGCACGGCGAAAGGTGCCATGCCAATACTCGCCTGGTAGCTGTTATTGTAGGCAAACTCAACATGGTGAAGATGATCTTCCCAAGATCCCTTGAAGTCCAACATGCACGCCCTCAGCATATCCTCCAAGATCTGAATCGTCCTCTCGAACTGGCCATCTGTCTGTGGATGGTACGCCGTGCTGAAACTCAGACTCGTACCCAAACTCTTCTGCAAACTCTGCCAGAACTGAGACGTGAACCTCGTGTCTCTGTCCGACACGATACTCACAGGGACTCCGTGAAGTCGTACGATCTCCTGCACGTTTCACGTTGCATCACTATCTAAACTAGGGAAGGAAATAGAAATGGAAAGTAAAAGGGGTTTACCTCCATATATCTCCTCGCTAGCGTCTCAGTGGACTGTCATACTCGGAACGGAATAAAGTGCACGGGTTTGGTTTATCGGTCCACGATCACCCATATCGTGTCATTCTGCTTCGGACTCTGACACAGTCCAGTCACAAAGTCCATAGTGATGTGTTGCCACTTCCACTCCGGAATCGGAAGCGGTTGTAGCAACCCTACCGTACGTTGATGCTCCGCCTTTACCTGCTGGCAAACCAGACACTTGGCTACACTCCGAGCCATACTCCTCTTCATACCATGCCACCAATAGTTCAGGCGACGATTCTTATACATCTTGGTACCACCAGGATGCACAGAATACGGCGAACTGTGTACCTCAACCAACAACTCCTCTCGGATGTCTCCAGCTGGTACACACAACCTGGCTCCATACCTCAGCGAGCCATCCTCATGAATCAAGAAGTCAGTCCACAGACCAGCTTCCACCTGCTCCCGTATCTTCACCAACTTCGGGTCTCGAGCCTGTCCAGCCTTGATCCTATCCACGATCGTCGACTGTATCTGCATACACATCAACGAAGAGGCCTCTCCAGGAAGAATAATCTCAATACCAGACTCGTAAAAATCTTACTGCAATCTCCACTGTGAAGTCAACAACATCACTGCCGGAAGCCTACTCAGCGCATCCGGAACCACATTCACCTTGCCAGGGTGATACTACAGATCGATCTCATAATCTGCCATGAGCTCCAACCACCGACGCTGTCGCATGTTGAGCTCCTTCAGAGTAAAAATGTACTTCAAGCTTTTGTGATCGATGAAGATCTTCACCCTCTCCTCAGCAGGAAGTGCCTCCAAATCTTCAGCACAAACACGACTGTGCCAACTCCAAGTCGTGCGTCGGGTAATTCTTCTCATGGGTCTTAAGCTGAAGAGAAGCATACGCTACCACGTGCCCATGCTGATGCAATACACAACCGAGACCCTTGCCGGAAGCATCGCAAAAGATCTCGAATCCTCCACTCCGATCAGGCACAGCAAGAACAGGGGCAGTCGTCAGCCTCTCCTTCATAACACCAAAAGCCTCCTCACATCCATCCGACCAAACAAATGGTACATCCTTCCATGTCAGTCTGGTCATCGGCTCGACAATACGGGAGAAGTCCTTATTGAACCGCCGGAAATAACCAGCCAATCCAAGGAAACTCCAGATCTCAGATGCTGACTGCGGAACAGGCCACTCCCTGATAGCCTTGATCTTCTCGGGGTCCACTGAAATACCATCTCCTGACACCACATGCCTGAGAAAAGCAACTCTGTCCAGCCAAAACTCGCACTTGGAATACTTAGCATACAACCGATGCTTCCTCAAGATCTCCAACACTGTCCTCAAGTGCGATGCATGCTCCTCCTCTGACTTTGAGTAGATCAGAATGTCGTCAATGAAGATAACTACAAACTTGTCTAAAAAGTCATAGAAGATCAGATTCATCAGGTTCATAAAAACTACGGGTGCATTGGTTACACCGAAAGGCATAACCACGAACTCGTAGTGTCCATACTTCGTCCTGAATGCTGTCTTCGGAACATCTTCCTTCCTCACCTTCAGCTGATGATAACCACTCCTCAGATCCAACTTAGAGAATTCCATTGATCCTCCAAGCTGATCAAAGATGTCATCAATACGAGGCAACGGATATCGATTCTTGACGGTCACCGCATTCAACTCCCGGTAGTCCACACACATGCGACGCGAACCGTCCTTCTTCTTCACCAGCAAGACCGGTGCTCCCCACAAAGACACACTGGGATGAATGTAACCCTTCTGAAGAAGTTCGTCCAGCTGCTTCTGTAATTCTTCCAATTCTGCTGGTGCCATGCGATAGGGCACCTTCGAGATAGGCTGCGCTCCCAAAATATGATCGATCGAAAACTCGAGAGCTCGATCGGGCAGCAATCCAGACATCTCCTCGGGGAAGACGTCATCGAAGTCACGCACTGCTGCTGGTCTACACTGCTCCATCTGCATAGCAACGATCTCCACCGGCTTGGCCCGAAACCTGACCGGACCAAGCGAACTGCTGCCACGGCTGAACTCGAACACCGGATGGCCTGGAATCTCGAACACCACCTTCTTCCTCCGACAATCGATCGTGGCATAGAAACTCCCAAGCCAGTCCATCCCAAGGATGACATCATAGTTGATGATGTCGTGGACGATGAAATCAGCGTAGAGCTCATGTCCACAGACCACCAAAGGGCAAGAATTGCAACCACGATGCACCAAGATCACGCCATTTCTTGTAACGATATCCCAACTCTTGGGAAGAGGGGAAGTCGACAAGGAATGCTTCTCTACGAAGCTCCAGGAAATAATGCACATCGATGCACCAGAGTCGAAGAGGACTCGTGCAGGAAATGTGCAAACCAAAATCACACTTAACAAGCAATCTAACAATCAGATCCTATTCTAGCAAACATAATAAGCAGCCAAACAAATTCCAACAAACAAGGCTAACTAAGAAAAGAAACAACTAGACTGAGGGTTACCTGCAATAACCTCATCCACAGCCTCAGTCTCAACTGCAGTCATCAGGAAAGCATGCCTCCTCGGTTGCATGGCTTGCTGAAAGGCCTGTTTCTGTGGAACGAGAGGCGCTCCACGTCCAGCGGGTATAGGTGCCCTCTGCTGCAACGGCTGTGCTGCAACTGGTCCCTTCCAAGGCTGCTTGGACTTCGGGCAGTCCCTCATGACATGCGCTGGATCACCACAAACTAAGCATTGTCCCAACATCTTCTGACATTGATCCTTGACATGCCCAATCTTGCCACAGAAAAGGAAAGTCTTCGGGGTAGGAGGTCCTCCTGGCCTCTTGAACTGTACCGATGGATTGGGCCTGAACCTTGGTCTCATCACTGCCCTGGCCTGCTCCACAGGCCTCTTCCCATCTCCAGAAGCACATCCTCTCTTCTGGTTCACAATCAGCTCCTGCCACCTCGCTGAAATCAGAACCTTCTGATAGGACTCCAAATCAGAAGAGGACACAAAGCTCTGAAGATCCAAAGAGAGCCCCTGCAGAAACCTCTGGGCCCTCTCATCAGCATCCTGCACCATCTTCGGTGCGAAACGGCTCAGCCTGGTGAACTCCTGGTGGTACTGGTCCACCGTCATGCTCCCCTACTTCAGGTCGATGAAGCGATGCGCCATCTCCATCCTGGCAGCCTTCGGAAAGTACTCCTCATCGAATCTGGATTTGAAATTAGCCCAAGATATCGGCTTCACCAGCATCTCCTCCTCGGCATCCCACCAGTTCCGAGCATTATCTCTAAGCTGCCTCTTTGCCAAGTCAACCCATCCAGCCGGGTCGACCTTTGACATCTTCAGGTTGTCCTCCATATTCTGGATCCACTCATCAGTAGCTAGTGGTCCTTCGATCCCATCAAAGTAAGTGGGGCCCAGCTCCCGAAACTTCTTCGCTCCTGGCTCGGAGCGAGGGACATTCTGGACTGGCCGCGCTCCTCGAGCAGTCGGAACATTCTGGGCATTCTGAAGCATGCCCTGCTGCACCTGCATCATCTGATGCATCATCCGCATAATCTCCCCGTTGGTGGGCTCTCGGTCCGGCTCCTCGACACGAGGGGGCACACCACCAGCAGCTCGGGTATTCCGTCTTCATGCCATCTATTGACACAGAAAACGAAAAAAATCAGACTCCCAGCCTATGACTCGGGTGTCAAAATTATTTATCGGACATTCTATAACTCTTATCGTTGTTCCGATTAAGTCACAGTTACAGAGTGGGGGACCTGCATGGGCCACCAACAAAACCTGTCACTACCCGCTTCTCTAAAATGGAGGCGATGCGTGACGAGGCCCGCTCAGGCTGGGAGCTGTGAGGCTCCAAGCCTGTAAAGCATCTAGAAATACCTTGCAGATCCCTGTAATGTGACATGGAACAAAAACAAGAATAATAGAAAGAGACGAATAATAAATTATTAATCTCAAATGTCCAAATAAAAGTTCAACAACCACCAAAAAAGCCACCAGGCTAACAAAAGAGTCTAAAAAGGCCCCAGCATGGCCAACAATGAAAGCAACTAACAAGATGGTGCTACTCACTGCCAAGCTACAACAACTAACAAAGAAACTGCGGAGGGAACTAAGACTGGTCACCGGTGTCCTCGTACTCCACGTCAGCTGTGGAATCAGGCACAAACTCCACGAACTCGTCGCCCTCAACTGCGGACCCTGGCTCGGCAACTAACATGCGACACCCAAAGAGAAGGGGCACATGTCAGCAAAGTCTACAATACTTTGTGCAAGGAAACTAGTAGAAAAGTAAAGGTAACCTAGCAATTCTAAAGTATGGTATGACATGACATTTACATAATGAGTGCAGCAAGTAAAGTAAACAGCAGTTATGACATGGCATATATGATAGCATGGCAGATAAGAACATGGCATGGAAACAAATAACATGGCATGGAAACAAGTAAACATTCACAAGGAATGTCCTAGTCTAATAGCATGTCGTGCACAGAGATTACGCCTTTTGGCTAGAGAGGCTGTACGGGCCAACTCTTACGCTCAAGTGATCGTTTATCCCTACCCCTCCACGTGTATCGGGCATTGGTTTTCAACCAACACATGTGGCCCGCTTCTGGATAACGAGCCAGGAAGTGTTTTTTAACAAGTATGGCGTAGGGTTATGCCCGCATAGCAGGTGCCTAGCCGTAAACAAGGATTGTACAAGTATTTTGTAGCGTGTGCTACGATGCAACATGCAAATCAGATGACATGTAAAAATGCAATTGCATGGCAGATATTTAAATAGAAATGTGTACCATTAAAGAAATTAAACGTGACAGGCAAATGCATGACATGACATGCCAAAAGGCAGTTCTAGCTTCGTTGTCAAGCTAGAACTTGAAATTGCGCCTAGACTGCTATCATTTCACGGTCTAGTCTCTTTCACGCTAAAAGCAAGGAAATGGCCTAAAGCATGGCCTAAAACAAAGTTGGCAAGTTTCACTTGCCTGGTACCGAGGTTGTTGATCGACGAGAGTCATCTCAAAAATCGCTATTCTACGGGGATGGGTCACTGTTATGGCAAAACAGAAAATCATAATTGGATGATCTAATCCGGATTTGTATTGGAATCCTACAACGTCTAGTAATCCATTTTTTATTAGGTTTTCTAAATTTATAGTGTGGGTTATGGAAAGATTAAGGGTAGATCACTAACCGTACATGAAGCGGAAGAACCGACAATCAAAGACGCCTACGAATCTGCAGGTAGGAGAGGATCTCGACGTATCCGGATTGCCATCGCCAAATCTGATCTAGCACGGCACGGAAGAAGCGATCCCGGAAAAACTACATCTGAAGAGATCTGCTGGCGGCTGAGATATAACGGACCTGAAGATGGGAGAATGAAGGGGAAAAACTGGAGAAAAGGGAGAATTGGGGGTTTTGGAGTCGGCCGACGACCTGCGGGGTGGTTGACGGTGCAATGGGGGTGAGAGGGAGCACGGGAGGAGGATGTAAGGCAAAAGGAAGATGGGGGATGATTGGGGAAGAAGGTCGGCTAGGAAAAGTGAGGGAAGAAGTGAAAACGTTTAGGGTTTAAATAGAAAGAATAAGCGGCGGCTGCAACTTAACCTAGGGTTTCTGTGCAGATTAGTCGGTCAGTGAAGAGTGGTCGACCGATTAGTTTGGGAACTAGTCGGTCGGTCGTCCAACTGTGACCGACTAAAAGGCAAACAGTGAACAGGGTCAATACAGGGTAGACAGATTTAGTCGGTCTGTGAAGGCTCGTCAACCGACTAGTTTGGGAACTAGTCGGTCGGTGAATGTTCATTGATCGACTAAGGGTTGAATATGATAGACAATAAGTATTGAGAGTTAGTCGGTCTGAGAAGAAACTCTAACCGACTAGTTTCTCAACTAGTCGGTCTATAGTCGTTCTTTGACCGACTAACTGTAAAAAGTAACTCGGCTGTCAGAAAGAACTCTGAATTAGTCGGTCTGAGAACAAGTTCTAACCGACTAGTTTCACAACTAGTCGGTCGATGGATGTGCTTAGACCGACTAAGTGGAAACAGTAACTCAGCTGAAATAATCAAGATGAACTAGTCGGTTCCTGAAGAGTTGCCGACCGACTAGATTGCAATCTAGTCGGTTGGTTCTCCTTCTTGAACCAACTAAGAGTCACGAAAAGTCTCGAATTGAAGCGCGAAGCTTCGGGAAGATTCCTATGGCTTCTAAGATCAACCTAGCTCTAAGATATGGACGCTATGAAGCTCATCGTAAAAATACTTACTCCAAGCCCATCATGATATGCAACGGAAAGTAGAAGATCAGAAAGAACTGAAAGAAAACGTCCAACAGGGGAAAAACACACAAGAAAGAGAACAACCATAATATATATATAATAGACAATACTTAGACAAAAACCAGTCGTTACAGATCCCAATCATAAGTCCAGTACCATTTGCTAAATTGGGATTGGACATCCTTGGTCTGTTCATGCAAGCAAGCAGACAACGAAAATTCTTGATCGTAGCAATCGATTACTTCAGTAAGTGGATCGAGGCAGAACCCCTGGCCCAAATTACATGGAAAGAAGTCAGAAGCTACGTCTGGAAATCCATTGTCTGTCGGTTTCGCATCCCTCAGTTCATTGTGACAGACAATGGGACGCAATTCGACAGTGCTGGCTTTAGAGATTTTTGCTCCAAGTTGAAGATCAAATTATATTTCGCCTTTGTCGCCCATCCCCAATTCAATGGGTTAGCTAAGGCTACTAATAAATACATCCTCGGACCCCTACGGAAGAGGATAGCTGGGCTCGAGGGAACATGGTCAGAAGAGATCGCAGGCATATTGTGGTCATACAGAACGACCCATAAAACTTCGACAGGTGAAACACCATTCATGCTTGCCTACGGTTGTGAAGCTATCATCCCTGTAGATGTTAACGAGCGATCGCTTCACCTCCAATACTACGATGAGGAGAGAAACTCAGAGTGACTCGAGCTCAACCTACAGTTGGTCGACGAGATTTGCGAATAAGCCTTGGCGACCCTCATTGAACAAAAGGGACACATGGCTCAATATTTGAACTCCAAAGTACGAGGGCACAGTTTCCGTATAGCCGACTTGGTGTTACATAAGGATGCCTTCACTTCCGAGATTCTCAAACAAGGAAAGCTTGCTGCAAAGGGGGAAGGCCCTTACAAGGTAATCGATGTTCTCAACCCGACCACCTACACTGGATGACAGGGAGCTACACCATCCTTGGAATGCCGAGCATTTGGGAAGTACTATCAATGACTATACTAGCAATAGGAGATACGTTGGGTGATCGAAACTTACATTTTTTTTTACTTTATGCAAATTTATGATAAATACAAAGTTGATCATTTCTCCTATCTATCTAATGATTTATAATTGTCGTCGACAGTAAGTCGGAGGGGCCTCGCCCCTTGCCATCGAACGATCCTCGTCGTCGGCCGTAAGAATAAGAGGCATCGCCCCTCGCTACCGAATGACCCTCGTCGTCAGCCGTAAGTCAAGAGATCACCCCTCGCCACTAAACTGTTGGATGCAACAATCTAGGACTTCTTTTTTGATGATAACAAATATTTGTAAACTTTCTAATATGTGTGCTAAGTGTTTTTCAGGAGTGGCACGCTCGTAAATTTACAAGTGGAGACTTGGTCGACATAATGGAGATTAATTACTACACTTTGTTCAATTTGGACTAAGTCAAATGCAAGAGGGAGACTTGGATTACTTCATGGAGAATCCTATGCTAATTCCTATTCAAATCCAAGTCCTATTTGGATTGCAACAAGATCTACTGAAACCCAATTAAAATCTCTCTCCAAATCTCAAACTCCTAGAATATAAGGATGTCCTCTCAAGCCGATCTCATCCCTAGGAGATCCCCTCCTTGCCGCATGAAAACCCTAGGCCCCTCTATAAAAGTATGCATAAAGAGAGAGGAGGAGTTGGCTAAATAGAAATTGCCCTAGCACGCAAAGGAGACATCCCCTTCAACATCTTGCTGCAATACAAAAGCACCATTTATTATCATCTCCATTGCCACAAAATCCCCTTGCCAAACTCCTTGCCAAAGCTCTCCATTTATGCTAGAATACAAGCAAGGATCCTATTGCAACTCACGCAACATTGCCAACCCAAGAGGAGCCCTAGCGTTGCCGACCCACACATTGAAGGAGCCTTGCAAAAGACACATAGCCGCAAAGTTTGACAACCTCTCCAATCATCTCCAAGCTCCACAACTCATGCAAGGCATCAATTGTTGTCGCAACCAAGCAAAGCTCATAGGAGCCGCAACTTTTGACCAGCTGAACTCACGCAATTCCAGGGCTGTTGACCATTGCATGTGCTGCACAAAGTGCTTGTCGACTTGTTGCAATTTTCGCGCTTCAGCCGGCAGACCTGTGCCATCTTCAGCTGCTGACCCGCATCATCCAAGCACCATAGGGGTTGTCGACCGAGCCCTCTTGAGATCCATCCATTACTGCCGACTGATGTCCCCGTTGTTGGATCCTGCCAAAACAGAGTTAGGATCGATAAATGAAGTTGAGACTTACGCTTGCGTATGCAGCACGGTAGTCTACGAACTTCGCCTTCGGATTCACCACGACGGATCGAGTCTTCTCACGAACGGAGTAAGGCTACTAAATCCACAATCTAAATCTCTACTTTTAGATTAAGAACTTGGATAAAGGGAGAGGAAGTATTTCGGCAGAGCTTCGCTAGATTGAAGATGCATGCATGAATGCCATGCAAAAGTGTAAGAAATGGCTTACCCTTGGGTCTTATTTATAGCCCCTAAGGTAGTTATTTTAGGGTAAGTTGTTCCTTTGGAACAACTTAATTAAGGTGTACCATGATACATGGCACATTATAAGCTTAAGTTGTACCATATGCATGGTACAACATAAGCTTAAGATATTCCCCCTTTATTAGCCATATGTCGCATGCACTTATGCATATATAATGCGACTTTCCCACTCATCCAGAGATCCTCTCCGTAAGGGAACAGATTCCCTTTGCACACGACTTCGTGTACGCGACGTTCGAGGTCCGTATTCCCTCGTACATCCCCACAAGGGTGTACAAACGTCTTCCATATCCAACATCTCCCACTCACACTTGAGGGGATTGTAAGAGAACGTCTTTCTCTTAGTTCTTTCATCTATCATACCGAGAAATAGACCGTGCGACCGTCATGCACGTAGAGTCTATTGTTGTGCACTTGTTAGAGATACACAACGACCTCGAAGGTGCAAAGTTGAGTAGTTCAACGCATGCTTTACCCTAGATTATTTCTTCACATTTCTTATACTTTATATTCAACAATTGAATCCCATATGGATCACAATTGGCTGGCCAGCTTTGAATCATTAAAGTCCAAATGTGAATATGAAATCAATCTTCCTCTTCTTGCGAACCTTTTGATCTTGACTTGATTCGCTTTTCTAACGTGCCCTGCCGAGCCGAATTATCCTAGCCCATAAGTAACACGCTAAGATAGCGATCATCTCGTCAAATCTAAAGGAACCAATTGGAGTCCTTGAGGGTAAGAGTTAAGGCCCATATGGCCTTTGAGTCTCACATAATAGCAAACACTATTGCTACTAACTCAGTGGTCGAAATGCATACGTGGTATGAACACGTATTACAACATCACTCCTTTCCCAGGGAGAGTATGTCTTAATGATGTTGTACGGATGAAAGATCAGACACCACGGTGTCTATCTTTTGAGTCCCCTTACTACTCATGAAATATTTCCGGACTCTCATCCTGCATAAGACAGATAGGATTTAAAAAATCCAATGAGATCTTTATATCCTTGTGATACAGATCTCAGATCTTTTGTAAGCATCCATATGATGCAGATCTTTCATTCGACTATCTTGTTAAAGTCATGACTCTAAATCATTCGTATAATGATTTTGACTTTAAACCAGTCTCTATCTTATCCATCTGATAAGATAAGGCGGTTGCTCATGTGAGAGAGCCAACCTTAATCTGTCCGACATACACACAATTCAGCTGAGATTTCAAAAATGTACACAAACATTTTTTAAGAAATTCATATGCAATGTTTGAAAAAGAACTTATTCTTTTATTAATTTTGATCATTTACAGACATGGGAATTTACATTGGTACAACTCAGCTCTTACGCAATCCTTGAGATGATAAGTGTTTGAAAAACACATCTCTGGGGATCGCCTTCGTAAGCGGATCCGCTATCATCTCATGCGTAGATATGTACCTTATGTCTACCTTCTTGGTTTTATCATAGTCTTTTGCAAATTTGTAGCGGATATCTATGTGTTTGGTCTTACAATGGAATTTCGGATCTTTGACATATGCTATAGATGCTTGACTGTCGATGTGTATAGGTACAGCACCTGAGTCACTTGCATTAATTAGCCTGTCTAAGAACTTCCTAAGCCAAACAGCCTCTTGGACTGCCATGCTAAATGCTACAAACTCGGCTTCCATGGTTGAAAGTGTGATGCAGGATTGTTTCTTGCTACTCCAGGATATTGCACCAGATCCGAGTAGAAAAACATATCCTGAGGTCGATCGTCGCTCATCGAGATCACCCGCCCAATCAGCATCAGTGTAGCCTTCGAGCCTCAAGGCATCTCCTTGATAGCATAAAGCAAAGTCTGCAGTTCCTTTGAGATACCGCATTATCCTCTTAACCGCTTTCCAGTGTACTTGCCCTGGGTTGGATTGGTAACGACTTACCATTCCAACGGCAAAACAGATGTCCAGTCTTGTACACATCATAGCGTACATTAGACTACCAACTGCACTGGAATATGGAACTTTTTCCATGATCTCCTTCTCTTTTTGGTTCTTCGGACATGATTTCAGACATAAATTGTCGCACTTGCTTATTGGAGTATCAATGGACTTGCAGTCCTGCATATTAAAACGTTCTAGAACCTTCTTTATATAAGTCTCCTGTGAAAGAGAAAGAAGTTTCTTTGAACGGTTCCTTGAAATCTTAACTCCAAGGATATATGCGGCTTCTCCCATGTCTTTCATCTCAAAAACTGGTGAAAGCCAAGCCTTGATATCCATCACAAAGCCCTTGTCATTTCCGGCTATTAAAATGTCATCTACATATAGAGACATAATAACATACTTGTTCTTATTCCTCTTGATATATACACAGTTATCTTCATCAAGCATGAAAAATCCATTTGATAAGACAACCTCTTGAAATCGTATATACCATTGCCTCGAGGATTGTTTAAGACCATATATGGATTTAAGAAGTTTACAAACCTTATGTTCATTTCCTTCTTTTACAAACCCTGTTGGTTGTTCCATATAGATCTCCTCGTCCAATTCTCCATTGAGAAAGGCAGTCTTTACATCCATTTGATGTAATTCGAGGTCTAAGCAAGCTACCATTGCCAGAATCAGGCGAATTGAGGTAAAACGAACAACAGGTGAGAAAGTCTCTTCGTAGTCTATCCCTTCCTGTTGCGTAAAACCTTTCGCGACAAGGCGAGCTTTATATCTGTCAATAGAGCCATCAGCCTTATGCTTGATCTTGAGAACCCATTTGTTCCCAATAGCTCTACGTCCTCTGGGTAAGTCAACCAAGTCCCAGACTTGGTTAACTTTCATGGATTCTAACTCCTCTTGCATCGCTTCCATCCATTTGTCTTTAGCAGGGCAAGATACGGCCTGTTTGAAAGTAGCAGGCTCGTCATCTTCTTGTAGTAAAGTCATAAAGGTTTGCGGAAATTCATCCTCAAATCTTAGAGGAGCCAACCTTGTACGACTACTACGTCGTATTTGAGATTCTTCAAGTCCTTGTTGACTTGAATTTAGATCAATTCTAATATCACTCCCACTTGGAATGTCGTTAGAATTGCTCCCACTTGGATCATTATTTCCGTATGGAATAGGATAATCGTCATTCGTATAATCCATTGGTGAAGGTTGAAACGTATTTTCATTTTCACCAAGAATTCTCCCACTCGAATGAGGTAATCCTTCTTGATCATAAATCTCAAATAGAGATAAGTCCTGACTTATCTCGCCCTGTCTTGGAAACTCGTTTTCCAAGAAAGTGACATCCCTTGACTCAAACTCAATTAGCCCACCATTGTCTTCCTGACTAATAAAAACATAACCTTTGGAGTTTTCTGTGTATCGTATAAAGATACATTTCCTTCCCCTTGGCCCAAGTTTGCCATACTTATGGGAGGAAATATGTGCGTAGGATGCACAACCCCAAGGTTTCAAAATGTTTAAGTCAGGAGACCTTTGGTTCCACAACTCATAAGGAGTGGAGCCAACTGATTTCGAGGGTACGCGGTTTAAAATGAAAGTGGCCGTCAATAATGCATCACCCCAAAAAGTGATTGGCAAGTTAGCTTGCGCCATCATTGAAAGGACCATTTCCATTAAAGTCCTATTTCTCCTTTCTGCAACACCGTTTTGTTGAGGAGTATAAGGCATAGTTACCTGATGTACTATGCCTTTTTCATCACAAAGCTCCTTAAAACTTATTGATTGATATTCACCGCCCCTATCGGTTCTCAAGACCTTAATCTTGCGATCTAATTGATTCTCCACTAAACTCATATAGTTTTTAAAGCTAGCCAAAGCTTCACTTTTGTGGGATATCAAATAGATATGTCCGAATCGGGTGAAATCATCAATAAAAGTGATGAAATATGACTTTCCACGTCTTGTCTTGACATTCATCGGACCACATATGTCTGAATGGATAAGCTGTAATGGAACCTCAGCCCTTGTACCTGTTCCAAACGGCTTGCGACAAGATTTCCCCACAAGGCAATGTTCGCAGGTCGACATTTCAACCTTTGAAACATTGGATTGAAGGCCACGTTTGGCAAGTCTATCCATACGCGTTGGTCCAATATGACCAAGCCTTGCGTGCCAACAAATCACATCAGACTCATAAGTCTTAGAATTTGTAATAAGGAAATTTTCATTACATGAGGAATCATACATTGTACTCATTACAATAAATCCTTTAAATACAAACCCAGTACCAATAAGAGTATTATTACAACTTAAGTCCACATTACAATCATGAAAGAACCAGTTATAGCCAAGACCCATTAATACGACCACAGAAATTATATTCCTTCGAATATCTGGAGCGAAGAGGACTTCATGAAGTAGGAGAGTGCGGCCGTTGTCCAAGACTAGCTTGCAAGTCCCAACGCCTTTCACTTCAACACGTGTGTTGTTTCCTACATAGATCCACTTCGTTCCTTGGGGTATCCGGTGATACTCCACGAAGGACCGTCTGTCCCTTGCTATGTGGTCGGTGGCACCTCGTCGCCTCCACTCGTACACGAACGAGCATAGTGACCGAGCTTGTTGCACTTGAAGCACTTGATCCTCTTCAAGTCTTTCTTCTTGTGCCATTTCTTGTGACCACCCTTATGTTTGGGTTTCTTGGTAGACTCAGGTTGCTTATTACGTTCATTAGTGAACTTCGAACGATTTTTCCGTTTCTTTCCCCCGTGTGAGGAACTAGTAACCATGTGCACTTTTGCACTTGGCTTGGCAGCCGCAAGCCGCTCTTCCTCTAATTCGAGGTGCTTGGAAACATCGCTGAAGGTCTTGATGCTCTCATTGTGAGTGAGATGCATCTTCATTTGGTCCCACCCATTTGGTAGGGAACGTATGACTGCTTGGATTTGTTGCTCATCCGTGAGCCCATGACCTGCGTCCTTTAACTCTGAGATAAGGTTCGCCATATGTCGCAGATGTTTTCCCATGGAATGATCTGGACGTTTCTTATATGTATCGAACTTTATAGTTAAGGCGTGAAGTTTGGACACCGATGTGCCATCGAACTTCTCCTCTAGCTTGGACCATATGTCCATGGCTAGGTCATGTTCTCGGAAGATGCGCATTACGTCATCAGCCATTCTGCTTAATAACGTAATGCGCGCTATCTTGTTCTTCCGAGACCAAGCATCAAAAGCTTCCTTGTCTCGTCGGTGTTGGGTCGTAGTGCCCAACTCGGGTTCAATCATAACGTTCTTTAGAGTTTCGAGCACTTCTTGCTCCTCTAGAACGTATTGTATCTTGATGGACCAAAGGTTGTAATTATCGCCGTTGAGTTTTTTACCTTTGTTTAACTCAGCGACGATATTCTTTGAAGCGGAAGACATTTTACTTTTAAAATGCTGCAAAAGACATAAAACCAAAGGTTTGATCAAAAAAATTGCATTAAAAATTCTTAAAAATACAATTCCCATTTGAAGTGATAGTAGAATATCCCATTTGGATAGTTCTAATTTCAACTCCCACTTGGAATGATATTTATAATTTGATAAGTTACTTTCGAAAAATACTGAAGATGTTACTCTAGAATCGGAAAGGTCACTATGTTTCCAATCACCATCTAGAGTAACTTTCAATATTTCTCCCTCACTTTATCAAATGTTAGTACTCTTATAGTACTTTGCAGCGGAAAAGCGTTTTTGAAAAACGTATTTTTCAAAACGTATGAAAACGTATTTTTAAAAAAAATTATATTTCAACTTAGTACCCTTATGATACTAGTGAAATATTCGGCACTTCCTGACCATTTGTCGGGAATGAGCCGTAGCCGTGCCAAGGTCGGATCCCTCTTTTGGGATTTTTCTGCAAACTATCGTCGCCGGCTCCCGTATGGATCCAGTCGTTTCCCCCCGTATGAGAGAATTTTGATGCAGATGACTGTTGTTTGGCCCCGTATGGGCTAGTTGGCACGTTCATGTTCAACCAAGGACTTTTACCGAATTGGTCGACCAAAACACCCAAATTGGTCGACCAAAATTTGGTCTTCTTCACTCCCGATCAGGGCCCCTGCCCTGGCCGGCCAGGGCCGGCCTGCGGCAGCCCTGGCCACTGCCAGGGCCGGCCTGGCCACTGGCCTGGCCTCGGCCAGAGGCCGGCCAGGCCTCTGCCTGGCCTGGCCGGGGCCAGGGCCCCTGCCCTGGCCTCGGCCAGGGCGGCCAGGCCCTGGCCGGGGCCAGGGCCTCTGCCCTGGCCTCAGCCAGGGCGGCCGGACCCTGGCCAGAGGCCAGGGCGCTGCCCTGGCCTCGGCCAGGGCGGCCAGGCCCTGGCCGGGGCCAGGGCCTCTGCCCTGGCCTCGGCCAGGGCGGCCGGGCCCTGGCCTCGGCCAGGGCGCTGTCCTGGCCTCTACCAGGGCGGCAAGGCCCTGGCCGGGGCGAGGGCCCCTGCCCTGGCCTCGGCCAGGGAGGCCAGGCCCTGGCCTGGCCGCGGCCAGGGCCTTCTGGCCCTGGCCGTGGTCGGCCAAGGCCGGCCGGCCATGGCATTTTTGCCTTGACCGGCCATGGCCCTTTGGCCATGGCCAGTTTCCCCTTTCATGGGTGGCCGCACACCCCCGCCGGAGGGGGTTACCACGGTGGTTATTGGCCGTAGCCAACCCCCTCCGCATGGGGAGGGGGGTGCATGGCCTTCATAACCCATTTGGCCATGGTGCACATGCACAAAAAAATTCATCTTCCCCGATGGGAATAACCACCACCTTCTTCTCCGGTGAAGCACCCGTTCGTCGAGGAAGTAGTTGTCCTCCAATGGCCGTGTGCCAAAAAATGAACCCACTTCAAAAATTCGTAAACTACGCGCTCCACATGAAGAGAGCGCCCATTCCATATGAATGGAGACTCAGCATCCATGAAGAGAGCGAGTTTGACGATATGAACGGTCGGTTCTTCCCGTCACGGAGAGTTCCTGCCATATCTGTAATGACAGAAGACCCTAACGTGAAAAGAACAACCGCTGCGTTCTCTCCGTCACGAAGCGTTCCTACCATATCCGTAATGGTAGGATACCCATCCGTGAAAAAGACAACGACTCGTTCATAGTTTCTCCGGGGCGAACCCGTATGGCTCTGATACAAATGTTGGATCCTGCCAAAACAGAGTTAGGATCGATAAATGAAGTTGAGACTTACGCTTGCGTATGCAGCACGGTAGTCTACGAACTTCGCCTTCGGATTCGCCACGACGGATCGAGTCTTCTCACGAACGGAGTAAGGCTACTAAATCCACAATCTAAATCTCTACTTTTAGATTAAGAACTTGGATAAAGGGAGAGGAAGTATTTCGGTAGAGCTTCGCTAGATTGAAGATGCATGCATGAATGCCATGCAAAAGTGTAAGAAATGGCTTACCCTTGGGTCTTATTTATAGCCCCTAAGGTAGTTATTTTAGGGTAAGTTGTTCCTTTGGAACAACTTAATTAAGGTATACCATGATACATGGCACATTATAAGCTTAAGTTGTACCATATGCATGGTACAACATAAGCTTAAGATATTCCCCCTTTATTAGCCATATGTCGCATGCACTTATGCATATATAATGCGACTTTCCCACTCATCCAGAGATCCTCTCCGCAAGGGAACAGATTCCCTTTGCACACGACTTCGTGTACGCGACGTTCGAGGTCCGTATTCCCTC